>OY744568.1:6913751-7044089 GCA_963556235.1 Cryptophagus acutangulus
TATCCTAAGTTGCGTCTCATTTCAACACATGCAAATATACTCCAATTCTACTCTCATGCTAATATCTGTGTCCTAACTCCAATAACAGAGATGCAGGATATCGTTTTTCGCTCCCACAATTTGCGTTTACCGTTAGCTTTAAAAAGTCCTCCTCTTAATAATGTCACATGTAAACTAAATATGACAGATGTAAACTGAATATGTCAAAAGTAACCTAAAACCTGAAATATCTATGAAATAGAAAAAATGTCAACTAAACAAGATAATATGTCAATTACATATGTTAAATATCTACTAAAAATGACCTTTGATAACTAAACGAACCATATGTCAAATAAATATGTCAAAAACGAACTAAAAATTTTACATGTTGACTAATAATGACAGATGTCCACTAAATATGTCAAATGTTAACAAAAAGTGGCAAATTTCAACTAAATATGTCAAAAATAATCGAAAAATGTTAAATGTTAACATAAAGCGTCACTGATTGTGTTGAAAGGAAACTCAAACTGACAGATATAAAATAAATATGCCAAAAGTGAACTAAAAATGTCAAATGTTAACTGATAGTGACGAATCTCAATCATATACTCAAACATATAGGCCTGTCCAAGGTCACGCTAATCAGATTATGTCACTAGAGGAAAAGTTTCATCAAGTACTGAGTAAGTTTCAAAGTTTCATCATTGCCCTTGCACACTGACATGACATTGTATAGTTGAGCGTCTTTGTAAAGTTTTCAAAAAATGTTACGCCTACGTGATAAACATTTTTCTCTACTCGCCCTTGCTCACTGACATGACATTGGATAGGCCTATATTAAAAGTATACTAAAAATGGCAAATTTTAAACTAAATGTGACAGATGTCAACTAAATATGTCAAATGTTAACAAAAAAGGAAATAAGGAATAAAAATAAGGAAGGTGTACTTTGCGCTGTACGATATTTGTTTTGAATTTTCGGATATATTTCATTTATAAGAAGATAAGTTATCTTGTACGGAATGAGATTAAGCATAACATTCAATTAACACCTGGAGCAAGGTGTTGGGGTTGAATATTCATTCCGACGAGTTTTAGACTATACTTTTTCTAATACTATCGACAATTAAAATACGTCAGTTTTTACGTTTTTAGGCAATTAGTCGCTTTTGGCAATTATTTCACAGATGTCGCCGCTATAATATATGTAATAATAAACAAAATTAGTTATAAAATTTCATATAGAATGTTCTAAATATGAATGATTTGGTTGATTGAATTATAATATTACTAATATCAACAATTAATAAGTTAAATGAATAATTCATTAAGGGTCTATCATTCGATGGTCCGCAACCAACATTGCATCAAATTTGTAATAATTTGCTTCAATTTTAAACTATCACAACTTTTATATCAATAATATTGACGTAGAAGTTTATGCATTTTCTTAAAGTAAAGTTATTTACAATTGTAAAATGATATTATGTACCCCCATAATTAATTTGATTGTCTTGAATTTAATTTAATTGTGGAGACTCATTAATTTTAAATTTTTACGTATTTCATTGTTATTTGTACACGTATTTTAAAGTTTTATATCTTAAAATGTTCAGAATTAGATTTCCAAAACGAACATTATTGAATATATATATATAAAAAAAAAATTGTACTATAAATTACATTAATTAGAATTTTTGAATGACTATTTTACATAATATTAAAAAAAATATTGAAATTTTTCAATAATTCTTATGAAGAGGATGTATTTACGCATCCGTTGACATTTTAGTTATCAAAATCGGTTTAATATTTAATCATTAATAGGGGTTTAAAGAAAGTATTGTTTTTAGTTACACACATTTCGACCCAGGTGTCGCGTCGATTTATAAGAAAATGCGCCGTCCTATTTGGGCGGAGTCAAATTCAAATTCAAAAAATCAGATATTTGTGAAATCATGCAAATATTTGTTGCTGTTTTGACAATTAAATATTTTTATTCTTATAATGCTTTGTATTTGTATTATATTGATATTGCTATTTGACACAAGTACATATATAATGCAAGTACGGAAAGACAAATCTCGAAGCTTCATGCGGTCTCTGCCATCTCTCTCTTACATATTTGGGCCCATGTATTAAAGAGAGCTAAACGACTGTTTATGTATTTGAACTCTTTTACACAATTTTTTTGGATGTTTATAGATATTTTGCGTTTGGCATTATTTGACTTGTGTCTAAGATACTTTTTACATATTGTGTATTTTATTGTTTCGGTCGGTTTTCTTAATCGGTTAATTCTTTAATCAAATATACAATGGGTAGACTTAGTAAAACGAAGTTAACTATGGCAAAAGCTCGTGGTATGAGAAGGTAAGTTTCATCAATATGATAATATTATAGATAAATTATTTTAGCAAGTGGTTCAATTACCGATTATTTATTTACAGCGGCAGATTTGCAAAATCCGAGTTGCGGCCGTAAAATTATTTCAAAATAATTTTTTTTGCTAATTTCTACAAAATTTATTTTGAATTTATAATCAAAAGGTTTCAAAAGATGATTTTAAAAATTTGCTAATTTTTTAGAAAACGCGCTTCTGTCTATCGCAGCATGAATACTAAAGTCACTAGCCTCCAAATAAGATACGTTTTTATCTCACATCTCTTTTTATTTTCTTAGTTAAAAAGAGAAGAGTGATAAAAACACTTTTTGTTTGAAGGCTAATGTGACGTATACTCGTATACATGCTGCGGTAAAAAGAAGCGAGTTTTATGAAAATATATATAAAAGTATCACAAACTTCAGAGCAAACTTCTAAAATCTTTATAACAAAAATTACTGCAATTTTTTCAAAAAACTTTCATACATATATTTATTTACATTTCATTATACATTAAAAAAAATTATTTACAATTTATTTAATTGTATTTATTTACATTTCATTATACATTTTAAACAAATTCTACATTTGCAGTAAATGTGTGTAATAGAAGAGGAAGAAGGCGATGATTTGTACCAAAATTAATAAAAATAATTTTATAAAGTACCATTTAATAATTAAATTTTACTTATTTTATTATTTATAGTAAATTTTAAGTATTGTGTTTATTTTTTTATTTATTTATTTATTTGATACAGCTGCCCAACGGCACGAGGCCAATTACAGGGCAGGAAAATTACAAAAAAAAAATTGAGTAGAGTAGAGAATAATAATTACATACATATGATTAATAATTATTAACAACATCAAAAAAGTATACATCACACACAAATAAACAATTACATACATATAGGGCATATGGACCAAAAGTTGTTCGTAAAAAGTGTAAAACATGAAAAAAGATAAAAATATAATATATAAGGACAACAGAAACAAGAAATAGCAGATGTAAAATAACAAAATACAATCACACGTAGCTAAAAAAAAGTACTCTTTATCACAGACACTTTACAATTAAATATATCCAAACTGTTCTGGACTGTAGAGTAGTTAAAACACATCGTATGCAAGGGAGATGATTGTAGCAAACGAGTACGAGGCAAATATGTATAAAATGTATTGTGCGACCTTGAAGCTATTCGAGGCACGGCAAAGTTTATGGTGTGGACGATATCGACACAATCTAATGCATTATTAATTGCTTTAAACAAAAATATTACGGAGTTACATTTCCTGCGAATGGTTAGACTGGTGTACCCATATGATGTTAACAAAATGTCATAAGAGAAACCAATGGCAGGGTAAGTACCATTAGTTCGATAATATAAATATTTTAAAAATTTCCTTTGGATTTTTTCCATGGCATTAATATGACACTCATATGTAGGCGACCAGACCAACAAAGCATATTCTAAACGCGAGCGCACAAAAGAATTGAAAAGCAAACCAATAGTGTCCAGTGATGAAAAGTCTCTTGAAGTTCTGATAATAAATCCCAAGTTTGTATATGAGGTAGCAGTAATTGAGCTGATATGCTGTTGGAATGTAAGTTTTGAGTCAAATGTTACACCAAGATCTTTGAAGACTTCCGTTCTAGACAGAGTAATATTGTTTAATTCGTAGGAAAAAATGGTTTTTTCACGTGAGCGTGAAAACGATAACACACAACATTTACCGACGTTGAATGGCAACCGATTAGTTATGCACCATTTATGCAACGCACATAGATTGTTTTGCAAATCGATACAGTCATCAATACACAATATGGTCTTATATATCTTCATATCGTTGGCATATAAGAGAGTATTCGCGCTAATATCTTTGACTATGTCATTGATGAAAATATTGAATAGAAGAGGCCCTAAAATCGAACCCTGAGGAACGCCAGAGTGTACTGCAGAGGTATATGACTTGTGCCCTCTATACTCAACAAATTGCAGTCTGTTGCTAAGGTAAGAACTGAAGAGGGCAATCAGGGAGTTAGAAAAACCGAACAATGCCATTTTATTTAGAAGAATGCAATGGTCTAGTCTGTCGAACGCTTTTGAGAAGTCCGTATATACTACATCAGTTTGTATACGTTGATCTAAATTATCGGCTATGAATTGAGTTATACAATAAAGATTCGTGGTAGTAGATCGGCCCGGCATAAAGCCATGCTGACTGGTGGAAATAAGACATTTAACATGGTTATGAATGACTTTATGAATGACAAACTCAAAGACTTTGCTAAAGTTCTGAATTAACGCTATTGGTCGATAATTAGCAACATTCTTTTTACAGCCACTTTTAAGAACTGGACAAATTTTAACCACTTTCCACATGTTAGGAAATTTACTAAGTTTAAGGATGGCATTGAAGATGATATAGAGAGGTTTAACAAAGATGCAAGAGCAGTCTTTTATTAGAAAAGATGGAATCTTGTCAGGACCTGAAGTCATTTTTGGCTTTAACTTTTTTATTCCTGCAACTATATCCTCTTCAGTAACATTTTGTAAGTATAATGTATTTGTATTTAATATATCACTGTTGGTTTGGATGTCATTATGGCTATCGGTAGTATTACATGCAAAGTGTTGAGCAAATGCGTTGACTATCTTTTGCGGACTGTCCAGTGATATATTATTTAATTCCATTGTATCAGGAATTGCAGAATTGTTTTTTTTCGTATTTACGTAAGACCAAAAGTTATTCGGATTTGCTTTAATGTTATCTTCAATTTTACGTAAATAGGCTTTATGAGAAATGTCTATCAGTTGCTTGACAATATTTCTGAGACGTTTGAATTCAGCAAAGGCATCCGATGAGTGTGTTTTTTTATATTTCCGCCATTCTAATAACTTAGCTCTAATTATTGATTTTATTTCAGGATTGAACCATGGAGGATACTTATGGCTTTTGACAATATTTGTTTTAGGTACGAATAAATCAAGTGCAGAATAGACTTTGTTATAAAACTGGTCCACCATTGCATTAACGTCACTGTAATTATTTAAGGTTGTCCAGTCGACATTGAGTAAATATTCATAGAGATCGACCAAGTTTGCTCTTTTGAAATTATAGTTTTTAATAGATTTTGTTGAAACCCAGATATTTTGTTGAGAAGTATCTTTCTGGATCTTCAGACTAATACATAATGAAGGATGATGTTTGTCTTCAGTTTGTAGTAAAGATTCAGATCTCAGAACAGTGCAGCTGCTGTTGCAGAGAACCAAATCCAAGAGACGATTCTTATGGTTGAGAATGTTGTTGTATTGGCTCAGTGAAAAGAAGTTACAAAATTCAATTAAGGTTTGAGTATGTTTGTCTAAACGTTTACGAAGAACATAATTGCTGTACTCAGGAATGTTAAAATCTCCTATAACCAGTAGGTCAGAGCCATACAACGACTCACAACACTCAAGAACATCAAAAAGAGCATCATATAATGATATGCTAAAATTAGGTGGTATGTAAATAACTACTATTATTAACTGACTAGAGAAATTCGTTATAGAAACCGCTACTATATCGACTAGAGATAGATTGTTATCACAGGTTAAATTGAGATCAATTATTTTAAAATTAAACGACGATTTTAAGGCTAATAAAACACCACCTCCGCGGGATTTACCAGTAGTTGTAAAGTTTCTGTCGCATCTAACAACATTGAAGCTACAATCGAATAGTTCATTATCATGAACACTATCATTAAGCCAAGTTTCTGTTAGTGCAATAATATCGAATTGACTCTGATAACCAGATGTAGATTTATATAATTCATTCGATTTGGTGTTGAGACCACGAACATTTTGGTAGATGATATTGAAATTATTACCCGGAGAAATATCTTTCAACTTGGATGAATCATCAGCTGATTGCTACTTGTTACTACTAATGCTAACTTCAGATTTGAACAATAAATATTTTTCTTTAAAAACGGTGCAGTTTTTGTCCCACGCTGCATGAGCAGTATCGATACCCGGTTTGAGTTTAGCTAGATTGAAGCAGTTTATACATTTCAGACTAGTAGTTGCGCACTCATTATCTCTATGCTCACCTGTACATTTGGGACATATTTGTTTGCTTTTACAGTTAGTGCTTATATGGTTAAAACCGCAACACTTAAAACATCTACGTATCTCGACAGCATCATAGACATTGCAGTGATCGTAACCTACGAACAGTTTGCCACAATCAAGTGTCCTAGAATATGACTCCACATCAAGTTGCAGAACAGCCTGAAAAATATAACTCTTGTTCTTTAAGGGGTAACATTTAATTAATTTAAGTTCCGGGGTTGTAGACAGAAGATGGTCGTTTTGTGCCTTGATGTGTTCGATAAGTGCTTCATCAACGTATTCGTATTCGTGTTAATTAATAAATATTAAAAAAAAATGTTAAATTAATTACAAATAAAAAAATTTAAGTTATATGTAGTTTTAAATGCGAGAGTAGCGCGCCAAACAAATTGATCTTTTTTATCGGATACGAATTCGTTTTTTTGACTTTTGGGCCAGCGAACAATTTTAATTTGAACCCATGCTAAACAGTTTGCATGTTTGTAGTTTTCCCCTACTAATATCAATTTCTCGCTACTACGCTTAGAGTGGGGAATATTCGGACTGCCTTCTTTTCGTCTGACTTCTATCTTCCGCTTGCCCCCCAAAAAATTCTACCGCGGATTAACCGTAACTATCAAGCCTTAATCAAAATACAATAGCTTAATGTTGCGTCAACTTCCATGAGATGGCGCCACATGTGGTCATTCTATCACTTGTATAAGAATGAATATTCTTGCACTTGTTGCAGAATGAGTACATTCTCAAATTCAAATTAGTTCAAGAATGTTATTATTCTAAAATAGTATTAGAAAAAATGTATTAATCAATCAATAATTAGATTTCATAATGACAATATTAACATTACTAATAATAAAATGAATACAACAATTTATTATAAAATTCCTTATATACCTAAACTTTCAGAAAATTTAAAAAAATGTTTAAAACATAACGGAGTAAAAATTTCATAAATTTCTGTAGATAGTCCATTCTCACTCAAATAGTAGTTGGAATATATGTTAGATATAAAACTCAAAGTTCTACTATAATGTTTTTATTTGGCAGACTATAGTTTCGACCATATAATAACAGTCATTGTCAATGCCTATAACATCAATAAATTAACTAACAATAGATTAAAAAAGATTAATAAATACCAAAAGAATATATAAGTTAAATTATAAAATATAGTTGATTGACAATTTTGACAAAAAATAAATGAATAAAATAACTTGATTTAAGAAATTAAATTCAAAATTACGTTAAAGAAATCAATATAATCAAAATGAATTTGTTCATTAACACAATTCTCAGAATTATCTTTTAAAGCTCTCAAAAGTTCTAAATTTTCATAAATATTTAATTTTAAACTTTTGTTACCAAAATGTAAAATTTTGAAATCAGATAATGGATCAAAATTATGATTTGTATTAATAATATGATTTGCAAAAGCAGATTGTGTATTACCTAAACCAAGATTACTAAATTGCCTAATCAATTTATTATGTTCATTAATTCTAACTGTAATTTTTCTTCCAGATTGGCCAACATAAACTGTATTACAATTATAGCAAACTTTTATTTTATTCATTTATTTTTTGTCAAAATTATCAATCAACTATATTTTATCTGCTTGCGTTTCGAAATGACAACTTTATGAGTGTAATTTTTAATGTCATAATGACATGCATTATGACAATAAAGACTATACTGATTTTCGAGTTGATTACATTATAGTACTGAGTACTATAATGAATTCATTATGGTACTCAGTACTATAATGAAACTGAATACCATATTAAAATTCAATAACATTTTCAATCAACTAACAAAATGTGCAAAATATGGCAAAAAACTTTTTGAAAATTTATTTAAATTTATTACAAATTATGAAGAAATTAATTAAACAAATTAAAAATCAATTAAAATTAAACATCAATTTTCAGGTAATACGATTATATCGATAAATTAGTGACGTTTAGGTGACAGCAACATATTTATTTTTTAGATTTTACATTTTTCTAAAGCTAAATAATTTATTTCAAATTTCTTCTTTAATATACGCAAGCAGATAAAATTTTGTATGTCATTCGGATCGTAACTAATCATTATGGTACCAGTCGCGTTATCAGACTCGGCTGGCGCCTCGTCTGATAAACTTCACGACTGGTACCATAATGATTGATATTACGATCCTTATGACATAAATAACTATTATAATTTAACTTATATATTCTTTTGGTATTTATTAATCTTTTTTAATCTATTGTTAGTTAATTTATTGATGTTATAGGCATTGACAATGACTGTTATTATATGTTCGAAACTATAGTCTGACAAATAAAAATATTATTGTAGAACTTTGAGTTTTATATCTAACATATATTCCAACTACTATTTGAGTGAGAATGGACTATCTACAGAAATTTACAAATACTAGTGAAGTTTATTTGGTCCAAAGTTATAAAAACTACATGATTAAAAGAAAATTAACACAACTAAAAATTTGGTTTGTCAGTTCCTGTTTGAAATTCAACGTTACTCCAAAATTTGTTCATTTGAAAACTAATAATACATCCCAATCTGCAAAAATGGCCGTAGAAAAAGGAAAGAAAATTTGGTCGAAAAACGAAATTAAACATCATTATGCCACTCTTAATGAAATTAACAGTATTTTAAAATTTCTCTACTTCAAAATTAATTCATTTCTTAATTATATAGAATTTGATTGTTTTGATAAATATTGCATAGATGTAACTGAACATTTTGGTAAGTTTTCTTTTAAGAAATTAAATATAAAGTTGAGTGCTTTGAAATCTAATGTCACTCATAATGAAAAAGTTCATAATAATTTCTATTCAAAACACAGGTTTCATGATCGTATCTTGAATTTTTTAAACTACAAATTATCTGATGAAGAAACCTCTCTTTTAAAACAAGGTCTAAAATTTAATTTTACTCCAAAAAATAATAATTCAAACTATAAAATTTTAGAAACTTTAATGGTAGAATCAGAAACAATTACTTATATAATCTTGTGATTTAGAAAATAAAAATATAATAAGAAGTCATTTGGTTAATAAATTTCAGAAATTTAAATTTTTATTAAATTCTAATAATTATTATTTAAATTATTATAACTCTTCTGTTATTCAAAATTTTTCTAAAAATTGTATTTCGCATAATTCAATTGCATCAAAAGCAGATAATAGCTATTTTTAGTACAAGTGAGCAAAGTGCGTCATTTAATCACTAGTCTGAATGTTATCAGACGTGTGATTAAATGACTTTGCTCACGTGTGCTAAACCTGATTTTATCCACTTTTGTAGAAAATAAAACCATACATATTAACAAAATTCTTTAATTAATTAATATTGCAATGGAAATACAGTAATATAGCAAATTAGATATTGCAATGGAAATACAGTAATATATTATAATATATTACAATAAGTGTATAATAATTCTTAGCACAATACTAATTAACATTAAAAAAAAGTTATTAGCTCATTTCTGCCAAAAAATAGGTTTTATTTAATTAAACTAATACCATTTTTTATAGGTTTTGCACCATATAAGTTATATACCAAATTAAAATTAATTAAAATATATGTCACTGTAATAGATTTAGAATATTTGCAATTGCACTTTAATATGTAATAGATATGCATATGCATCATCATCGACCATCAGTCGGGATGGATGTAAATTTATGCTTCGTCTGCAAAGATAGTTTTATCGTAAACAATAAGTTAGTGATATGCAATTATTGCCTGAAAAAATGCCACGCACACTGTGCCAATATTAAAGATGCTTTAATTAAACCAATTAGTGATTCTCCAAATATAAAGTGGTCCTGTGATTCATGTACATCCGAAAATGAAGCTAAAAATATTAATGCAGTCAGAAGTGCAGCACAATTAGAAATTGCAAACAAGGAAATTGAGTGCCTAAGAAGAGAATTGATGCTATCAAACAAACTAATTATAGAATTGGAGAAGAATAATAAACTACAAAGTGAAAAAATATTATTGCTTCAAACTATTTCACCAGTATCGCAAACGAACAGCGATAACGCCGAAGCCAGCCAACAACATTTGTCATTGAAAACTCCTCAAGCAGATACAAGTGTCGTAAATTCTAATAAAAAAGTTTACTCAGAAGTGTTAAAAAATAATATCAGTGTCTTTGCAAACAATTCAAATTCTAACAGCAACCAAAGACAAAACAACTTTAAAAAACGAAGAGTTATCAATATTGAATTTTCTGAATTCTACTGATTTTAAAATACTTCCGCGAAATTCTTGTAATAATTATTTTATTAAACTTGAATCTACTTTAGATATAACTATTGAAACTTTGAAAGAATATAATACTTACAAATATAAATTATATCCAATGAATCCGTATATTGTTGTCCACCCTTAATATAAAAAGCCCTTTGTATTAAAGGTATTGCTTAGTTCAGCATTTCTTAAAAACATATAAAAGCGAAGATAATTAATTGTTTTACTTAGTCTTATTCTACTAATCAACCGAGTCGCATCTCAGTGTAATTAATCAACATATCATATATCATATTATACAATCAATACCATACTATACAATAAATATTATAATCGTTTAACGAACACGTTGATTTATTGTCCATTCTACCAATTCTTATTCGAGTTTGCGGCTAGTTAATTGGTGATCTAATTCTCAAAAGTGTTTTACGGAGTTTTGTCATACAAAACTGCCCTGGTGTCAGAAGTTACAAGATCCTGATGTGTATTCCTGGTGTTTGAAGATACCTTGTGTTTTGTGTGATCATCATCAACCAAGGCATACAACATCGTTTTTGGTGTCAGAAGAGGGATGGTCTAGGACAACTGGGTGAAGTTTCAACATTGAATTGAAGTCTTCGCTGTGAGTTTTCACTCTCAACAGAAACGGACCTTTGCTGCTCAACCTGATTGGTACACGCTAGTTGTACGAAACATTCGTGGTACTGGACATCTTGTTCACCGACCTATTGGAGGTTACCCGAAAGTCGAAGGAAGGAAACAGTTCAATAAATCAAGAGGAATTCGACCACTGAGTCAACAAATCTCATCAGAAATAAGGTGAGCTCTTAATTGTTATAATCGTTCTAAATATTTTCCAAAATTCCTCTCTATCCTGATTTATCAAGTCTATTGAATATGGACGACGAATTAAACTACAGTCCACCTGATAGTCATCACAATGATGACCAAAGAAATGATTTACCAGATGGAAATCGGGTAAATGAATTACCTTTAGCTGTACTATTTAAATTTATCAAACCATTCAATGGTGAACGTACAGAATTAAATACATTCATACAAAATGTAAACAGTGCATTTTCACTTGCTGCTTATAATCAAAAAGAAGGGTTGCTATTATATGTTGTGTCTCAATTGTCAACTAATGTAATCAATGAATTAGAGATAACAGATGTCTATTCATGGATTGATTTAAAGAATAAACTTAAATTATTTTATAGTCAAACTAAACATTTAGTTCAGGCACACGAGGAACTAGAAACTATAAAGCAGTATCATAATGAAAATATCACGGACTTTTTCAAACGATTAGAAAAGGCCAAAAATGATTGTATTCAAGCTGAAATCGGTAATAACGAAGCATTTGACGAATTACCTGGTTTAAGGACAGCAATTCAAAGAACAGCCTTACGCAGATTCATTATTCATTGCAAACCAGAAATTTCTCAAATGTTGCGTGCCAGAGATATTAAGACCTTAAATGAAGCTTACGCATTAGCAATTCAGGAAGAGAAAATACAAAATTATTATTATTATTTATTTATTATTTATTAATATTGTTTATAATTAAGTTCTTACAACTAATATAACAAGAGTGTACAATAGACCTTATAACTAGTAACACAATATATACCCTATACCACAATATACACCCGCCCGCCAAAAATGGTATAAACCTGCTTAATGTAATATTTGATAAAACAAAAAAAAATTAATATAACAGCGCCAATATAACAGTAAAAAAAAAACAAGAAAAAAACAGAAAAATCAAACACACATAAGACATAAACGAAAAAAAAACAACAAAAAAAAACCTGATCTTGTCAAGACTGTTCTCAGGTTGTTCATGTCTCAGTATTTAACAAGGCTATATATGGTCTATTCATTCAAGTGAAACGATCTAATTCTGAGGGCTGACATAAGAAAGTTAGCAATGTTTTTTGTCGAAGAGTAATCTAAATTTTCAAGTAACCTGACTAAATCAGTTGTAGAATTTACCGAGCGAATTAGTGGCGACCGCACTTCATTAAAGCAAGGGCATTCTACAAAGATGTGAAACAATGACTCAGGTTTTTGCAAGTTGCATATAGAACAATCGAGGGCACAATCTATCATGTATGAACAGTTTTTGAACGAATAAAGTAGCTTCTGAGTACAACAAAGTCTAGTCTGGGATAGCAAGCGTATGTGGTGGATAGGAAGGTTGAGTCGCAGATAAGGGGTCGAGTCTCTGGAAAACACAAAACTTCTACATAGTGTAAAATAGGTTGAATTTAAGGCTCTGTGAACATCTTTTTCAAAGAGATAGTTTTCATAGTTGTTCAAAATAGCGAGTTTATTTAGCTCTATGCCCGTGTCACTTAAATTTTCCCATACACTCAAAAAATTGCTATCAGTGAAATAACTTTTTAACTGCATCACCCAGTTGTACTTAGAAATATTAGTGTTATTGAAAGCCAATGTTTTAAGACGACAGAAGCAGATCTTTGGAAAACGGTTATTATTCATTGACAGAAGCTTTACAAGCCATGTCAAGGAGTATTTGAATAATGTTAAAGAAATTCTTCTTAGGCCTGCCTCTAGCCGAACCAGGTAATCAGCAGTATTTTTAGGAAGGGCCAACAGGCGCTTAAAAAAGCAAACTTGGGTTCTTTCTAGAACGTCACCGAATTGTAGGCCCCATACAGGTGCCGCATAAAGTAACACATTTTCGACTAAGGTGTGATAGAGCTTAATTCTTGCATTCCAAGAAGTGGTTTCGGATTTAGCCAAAATTGACAGCACTGACCCAATAGACATGTTCGCCTTTTTAACTGCTTGAACGCTCATTTTTGAGAAAGTAGCAGATGAACTAAATGTTACTCCAAGATATGTGTAGTTCGACACACATTCAATTTCGGAGCTACCATACCAGAATTTAGGCCTCTCAGCCTTATAACCAGCTTTAGAAAATCTTAAAACTTTCGTTTTCGACGTGTTGACGGTAAGTAGATTATTACCACAGTATAATTTCAGAAGCTTAAACTTTCTATTGATATCCACCGGACTATGCCCAAAAATTACAAGATCGTCCGCGTATAGTAACATTAAGATATCCGTGTTATTATCAATATTTAAACCGCGCGCACCACCCTCTCTGAAAAAGACCTCAATGTCAGATAAAAACAGAGAGAATAATGATGGACTTAAACATTCCCCTTGTAAAACCCCCATCCCTACATTAAATTTTTTAGTGAGATCTCTAGCAACTCTGACTTGAAAGCTGGCAGAATCATACATGCTCTTGATCGTTCCAATGAATTGGGAGCTAAGGCCAAGTTGTTTTAGTTTATTCCAGAGAGCAGAGTGGTTTACGGAATCAAAAGCCCGCCGAAAATCAACAAAAGCCGCATATATAACATTCTTTCTGAGCCGTAATTGAATTTGAGTAGCCGCACTTAAAGTAAAAATGTTATCCAAACATCCACGGCCCTTCCTAAACCCTGACTGGCATTCCGGAAGAACACCGTGCTCATCCTCCCAAGCAATTAGTCTCTGTAACAGGATCTGAGTAAACACCTTCGCCGTACTATTTACAAGCGCAATGCCTCTGTAGTTATTAGGATCGTTGACGTCATGCTTTTTGTGCAGCATTTTTAAAATAACTTGTGACCAACTAGTAGGGACGTTGCGAGTACGTAATATTTTATTGAATAACGAAGTCATAAACGAGAGCCAGTTACTTGGTAAATATTTCAGAAATTCATAACTAATACCGTCAGTCCCAGGACTTTTATTATGTTTAGTTTTGCGCACACATCCAACAAGTTCATCATACGTTATATAAGCATCTAAGATAGGATCACGAGCATCCAGAAAGGAAAAAGCAATAGGAGCGTCCGAAATGTCTATAGCAGAGTAGAACTCTTCCCACTGCTTCGTGCTGATAAATTCAACTTTTTTTGTCCTGCGAAACATACTAAGCGTTCTCCAAAAAGTAGCTGAGTCTTTTGTATTGCTTAACGCTGCAAGTCTCAATTGATCATGACTAGCTTTCTTGATTTTTATAACTCTTTTGTATTTCTTTTTACTATCCAAATAATTAAACGTCGACTCATAGTCAAAGTGCCTGTTTTTAGCAGTTTTTAGTGCTACTTTGGTTTCCAGTTTCCTATCCTTACACTCCAAATCAAACCAAGTTTTATTAATACTTTTAGTGTAGTTTTTCTTTTGCCTGTATATACCTAGGTTAATAGCAGTTGATAAGATAGCTTCTTTAAAATTACAGAATAAAGTTTCTGGGGTATCTGTTGAGGTGTACTGATCATTGTAAGAGTAACGAAGAAATTCCTGGTAAGCAAGCGCTTTAGATCTATCCCAAAAAAAACACTTGTCATACTCAGAAGGATTGCTATGATTGTGAATAGTTGAGCTAACATTATATTCAAGCGTGAGTATCGTTGGAAAGTGATCAGAAAGAAAGTTCTCCTGCAAAACCAAAAAGTCCTTAACAATGCTTAAATCAGGGTTAGAGATCCAAACAAGATCGATTGTGCTTTTTCCAGAGTAAGCCACATGCGTAAATTCAGCCGGGTAATCTGAAATCGAACGACCATTTACAAGAGTGAAGCTATTATCCGACATGAATTCACATACGTGCCTACCTCTTTGATTGTAAACTAAATCTAAACTTAATCTAGAAGCATACAAACAAGAATTTTCTAGCAGCTCATAAGGGACAAATCCGTTATTAGCTAATCGCGCATTCCAGTCTCCACCTATTACACAAGGAAAGTCGCAGTACTGATCCGATATATTATTTAAAGCTAGCTGAAAACTTTCCAGCAAAAAGGGCATCTCATGAGAAGGATTAAAGTACAGAGAACAAAGAATAAATGAACAATCAGAAGTACTTACAAGGCAAATTATCCAACAGTTTGTAACTTCAATTACCTTAACATCGAGATACCCCTTTACAAGTACCAATAAACCACCACTAGCACGACCTCTCGATTTTTCTTTAAGCGCACATGACGACACAATTTTGTAATTCTGCAGAATATCTCCACCCCATGAACTTAGAGACACAATCCAAGATTCACAGATGCACAGAATATCAAAACCCACCGATCTATCATTTAAAAAGCTGAGAAGGTTGTTGGGACCCTGTGAGTTCCAGAAAATTATTTTAAGAAACGTTGATTGCTATTTGGATGAGGGCAAGAGCTGCGTCTGGTTGATTAAGTTGGAGCTTGAGTGGGATCCTGGAAGAAGCCTGGATGACTTGGAATATTGTCCCATGGGAGAGACCGATTCTTCGCGGTTACGTTTGGCCTCGCGCTTGGGATCTCGTTTAATCGTCACTATCGTAGGCTGTCTATTGATATATTTGATAGTAATGTTCGATTCTCCTGCTTCTTTGCGTTTTAACAAATCCATCCTTAACGAGTCAAGTTCTTTGCGCTGAAGCGGTGTTGAGTCTGCCATAAGCTTGAAATTGGGAAATGTAGCTTGGAATTCTTTTTGCTGTCGAATTAGGTCCAAAGGATCGGCATTATTTGATAGCGTGACTTTTATAAGTCGAGGCTGGCTGCGTATTTCCTTCCCAAGCCGAAAGGCGGATAAAATGTTTACATCTTTCATTAGAATCGCTTTGAAAGTACTAGCCAAATTAGTACAAATGTCAGAGACATCCTCAGGAATACCACGTACTATGATGTTATTCTCCCGGGTAATACGTTCACGTACTTCATTAAAAACGTTTACAGATTCAGCTTTCATGCTCAGAGACTGAATTTTTAAATTAACAGAGGCATTTTCTGCCTGGAGCAGCGCAATATTGTTGACGCAGCTGTTTAGTGTAACGTCTTGTACATCAAGGCGAGACTGAATATCTAGTAGAGTGCTATTAATTGCGTCAAGAGCTGAGAGTTTGTCCAAGATTAGTTTGAGATGTGAGGTGTTTAAGAGTGTTGCATTATTGTCGTTTACCGAGCTGGCCGTGCACAAGCTACAAATCCAAGCGCCAGACACAACTGAATCATCTGTCGCAGCCGTCCCCACACAGGACTCATGAAATATATGAGCGCATCGCGCGCAAGTAATATGCTTGTCCAGTTGCCCAGGAATTTCACCACAGATATCACAAGAACTTGACATTGCCGAAGGATATCTCGATTCTCACTATGCCAGCAATCGAAATGCTCGAACGACACAATTAACTATGCCCGGCTAGCACAAAAAAATTATGCGATTAACGCACTACAGAGACCAACTCAAACTAACAGAACAAATAATTAAACTGACCAAAGCAACTAGATAATTTCACTTGTACCAATAAGGTTGTAACTAATATAAATTGCAAATCTAAAGTCAGAGCGTTTACCAGCGAGGTTAACAGGTCAAACGTTCATTGTACACTCAATTATACTCATCCTAGAAATTCACATTCAAACTCTAATACGGGACAATATTGCTCATTTTGCAAGAAAACGAATCATACATTTCAAAATTGCAGAAAACGCGGTAATCATTCAAAATCTCAAAATTATCGTTCAAATGTCTCGAAACCAAATAATCAAAGCGAAAATAGACCTACTACATCAAATCATTCAAACCCAAATTCTACGAATAATCATAATTTGCCATCTACTTCTAATTATAGTAAATTCTGTAATTATTGTAAGTATCGTGGGCATACTATCGATGAATGTAGGAAAAGGCAGTACCAAAATCAACAAAATCCACGAGTCAATCATTTAAACTCGTTAGAGTCGACCGTGATCAATGCCCCACTGGCCGACAATCAAATTCAGGAGGCATTTCTCAACACACAGTAAGCTCAAACTGTTCAAATCGTGTATTATGTTCTGATCTTAAAACCTTAACATTTAATATTGATAATTCAAGAGATAAGAAAATAACATTTTTAGTTGATACCGGAGCTACGGTTTCTTTAGTGAAACATGATATGCTAGTTCCTTCTGTAACTTATCTGCATAAAACAGATATAATTGAAATAAATGGAATAGATGCCAATACATTAATTCATTCCTTAGGTTCAACAATATTAAAGCTAAAAAATGAAAATTTGAATTTAGAACATAAATTTCATGTAATTAATTCAGCAAAAATTAACTCTACATATGACGGGATTTTAGGAAATGACTTTTTAAAACTACACAATGCTCTAATTGATTATTCAAAAGAAATAATTTATATTAATAACGTACCAATAAAGTTTAATAACATGATACCAAATCAGATTAAAATTCCTGGCAAAACGGAATTAATAGCTGAAATCCACATAAAAAATTCCTTGAACCAAGGATTAATTTCTGAAATCGAAATACAAAAAAATGTGTTCATTCCTGAAGCACTAGTAAACAATATTAATCAAAAAGCATTATTACCAATATTGAATTTAAATGATCATGAAGTAATCATTAATCAACCATCTTTCGAAATCGAAGATGTATCTTTTCCAGAACAAATTAGTTATTTGAGTAACGGTGTAAATAACAATTATTTAAACGATCGAAAAAACAAAGTTGTCAAAAGTATTCGTACTCAACATTTAAATTTAAATGAAACTAATTCATTGATTGAAATCTGTAAAGACTTTTCAACTATATTTCATTTATCGGGAGATCGTTTAACCACAACAAATACTATGGAACATTCAATCCATACAAAAACTGATGCTCCAATATCTTGCAAAATTTATAGATATCCTAAAGTACACGAAACTGAAGTTAATACTCAAATAAGTAAAATGCTGGACGAAGATATTATCAGACCTTCGTTTTCACCATGGTCAAGTCCAATTTGGGTTGTTCCCAAAAAATTAGATGCATCGGGACAAAAGAAATGGCGATTAGTGATAGACTATAGAAAGCTCAATGAAGTAACAATAGGAGATTCATATCCAATACCAAACATCGAAAACATTATCGATCAGTTAGGAAACTCTGTTTACTTTTCTTCTTTAGATTTAGCATCTGGCTTTCACCAGATCAAAATGTCAGAAAATGACAAAGTAAAAACAGCTTTTACAACTCCTATGGGCCACTACGAATTCAATCGAATGCCATTCGGTTTAAAAAATAGCCCTTCAACGTTTGTTCGTTTAATGAATGTAGTATTATCAGGATTGTTAGGTGATAAATGTTTTTGTTATTTGGATGATATTGTTGTTTACGGAAATTCATTAGAAGATCATAATGAAAAACTAAAAGCAGTATTTAGTAGACTGTTAAAACATAATTTGAAACTCCAACCTGATAAGTGCGAGTTTCTTCATAAAGAAATAAAGTATCTGGGACATATAATTTCAAGTAAAGGGGTAAAACCAGATCCAGAGAAAATCCAAGCAATCACTCAAATACCAACTCCCAAAAATCCAAAAGATATAAAGTCATTTTTAGGTTTGGTAGGGTATTATAGGAAATTCATAAAAGATTTTTCTCACTATTCAAAACCACTTACAATGTTGCTAAAAAAGGAAAACAAAGACTTTGTTTGGAGTAATAAATGCGAGGATTCATTTCAAAGATTAAAAACAATTTTAACAACAAAACCATTATTACAATATCCAGACTTTAGTAAACCTTTTGTTCTAACAACGGACGCATCCAATGATGCGATCGGTGCAGTATTATCTCAAGGGGAGATAGGACAAGATCTTCCTATATCATATTACTCAAGAACCTTGAACAAAGCAGAAACAAATTATTCCACTACGGAGAAAGAATTACTAGCAATAGTAAACGCTTGTAAACATTTTAGACCTTACCTTTTCGGACAAAAATTTCAGATAATAACTGACCACAAGCCATTGACTTGGTTAATGAATTGTAAGGATCCATCAAGTCGTTTAGTTCGTTGGAGACTCAAATTAATGGATTTTGAGTATGAAATAAAATATAAAAAGGGAACAATGAATACAAACGCTGATGCACTAAGTAGAATACCTCTGTCAGTAAATCATATAGAGGAAGAATTTTCTTTTGATAAATTTAAGATTTTCCATCAACAGGAAATATTTGCAGAACCAGATAGGGTAAAACTCCCAATCACTAAGATAAAAAATTTTGCTATACCACTTTCTTGTGATTACTCTAATTCCAATAAATATTTGGATTACATAAAAGAAAATTTTCAAAGTTTAGCGATTAATCCTAAAGTACATGAGATAAACGTAAAAAGATTACCACAACAATCCTTATATCTTTTATTTATCAAAGATTTGCTAATGAATCAGCTATTTATAAAGACTTATATCAGACTCTTTATAATCTAAAATTAATACTGGAACATAATCAGGTAAACACTTTTGTTATACCAGATGTCTCAGAAAACAATTCAAGCATTAGACAAGATACTTATTTCAGTCTTTTGTACTATCTTTTCCGAAACTTTAGTTATAAAATATTGCAATCCGAAAGGATGATCATAAGCGATCCAGAACTAATAAAAGAAATTTTGTTTGAAAATCATGACTCTGTTACTGCCGGAGACAGAGGATTAGAAAGAACTTATGACAAAATCAAAGAGGATTATTATTGGGAAAATATAAAAAGTGACATTAGGAATTATATCAAAAATTGCAAAGTTTGTCAAAAATCAAAAACGGATTTTCGTAGCAATAAAAGCCCAATGCAAATTACGACCACAGCTTCTAAATTTTGCGAACAGATAGCAATGGACATAGTAGGACCCTTACCAGAAACTATGTATGGAAATCGCTTTATACTAACCTTGCAAGACGATCTAACGAAATTTGTGCAAGCATATGCAATTCCAAATCATGAGGCTAAAACAGTTGCAATTGAATTTTTAAAATTTTGCACATACTTTGGTTTTCCTACGAACATTCTTTCAGATCAAGGATCTGAATTTACATCAAAATTATTTAAAGAAATTAATAAATTATTAGCCATAAAGCATAAATTAACAACTCCTTATCACCCACAAACAAATGGTTCATTAGAAAGAACACATTTAACTATAAAAGATTATTTTAGGTGCTATGTGAATAAGGACGCTAATAATTGGGATGATTACTTAAACTTTGCTACTTATAGTTATAATACGGGAATTCATAAATCTACACAAAGAACTCCCTATGAGTTAGTTTTTGGTCAACACCCAAGAATACCAAATTTATTAAGTAAACCAGCTTATAAACCTAATTATTCAGATTTTGCTATGGACTTATCTAATAAATTACAAACAATTAGAGAGGTTGCAAGGGAAAATCAAATTAGTTCAAAAGGCAAATCGAAACAGTATTACGATAAAAGCCATAACCGTACTTATGAATTTCGCGAAGGAAATCGGGTATTATTATTGGATATGGAGTCTAAACGTAAGAACAAGAAACTTGCTCCCAATTATAAAGGACCATTTAAAATAATTCAGATACATGATAATCAAAATGCAACTTTGCAAATAGGTCCAAATAAGCTGAAAACTTATCATTTTAATTTATTAAAACCTTATATGATTTCAGAATCTGAACTGGAACAGAGCAATGAAATCGAAGAAGATAATATCTCTTTTCCCTCTGTTCCTACTCCCAGTACTAGTCGAACTGAAGTTTAAAGTAGAAAATATTCAAAATCCTTCTGGATTATTTTATCATAACTTGGGGAAAACGGTAATATCAAATCAGAAATTTACGCTTTTATCTTATTATAATTTAACACAAATTAATTCACAAGTGGAGATGATTTATCGATTTTATCTTAGGTCAGTAGACGTTTGTGGTCTAGCTGTATCTGAGCATTATATGTTTGATTGTAAGAATCAATTACGTTATATCAGAAATAAGTTGCTATCAATTGAAAAATCGTATCGTATTATTGCACATCAATTCAAAGTAAGACATAACCCTAGAGTCAAACGAGGTCTAATAAACGGAATCGGGGATGGATTAAAATGGTTATTTGGAATACCAGATTCTGATGACGCACAATTTTATACCGATTCAATTAATTCATTAATGGAAAATCAAAAACATACAGAAGTGTTAATGCAACAGCAGGTGTCTATTATTTCTGAAACTATTACTAATTTCAATAATTCACTAGTCAGAATGAATGAAAATATTGCCACTCTAAATTCAAATTTGGAAAACTTTAATAAATTAGGAAAGAAGATAAAAGTTCTCAGTCAAAAGGTAGATCTAGAATTGCGCCTTTCAAATCATATAATACTGTTAATTGAAATGACAGACGAAATGTCTAATCTTTTGGAAAATTACGTGAGTGATATTTCATTAATCCAACACGGAATAATTAGCTATAGAATTTTGCCACCTGAACAATTATTTAATGAGTTAGGAAAAGTTGCCACTCAATATTCATTACCTTTACCAGTAACAACTGAAAATGCATATAATTACTACAAAATTATTACATTACAATCATTCATCAAAAATGATTTGTTAGTAATCGCATTTAATGTGCCGATTAAAAATATTTATGATTATAACTTATATGAAATATTTCCATTGCCTTCTCCTCATAAAAATGATTCAAGTTTATTTTCCTATATTGAACCTGCAAAACCCTATATTCTAATTTCCTCCACGAGAACGTATTATTTCATGCTGGAGAGCTTAGTAAACTGCAATGAGATACTTCCGCAACAATGGTTATGCAGAGATATTCCGATCACAAAGAAGGTTGGTACCAAAGAATGCGAAATAGAGATTCTGATACAGAAGTCTACACCAAAATCTTGCAAAACTCGAAATTTGATAGCAGAAATGGAAGTTTGGCATCCATTATCTGAGAATAAATGGTTGTTTATTCTAAGTCAACCAACGAAGTTATTTGTGTTGTGCAACGAAAACCAACATGAAGAAATCGAGGAAACTTCGATTGAAAAAGTGGGACTGTTAGAATTAGTACCTAATTGTAAAGCTTATACTACGAATGTTATGCTTGAAACACGAATGTCATTTATGTCAAATCTTTCTAACGAAATTCCGCTTACTAACATTGTAGAAGATGATTGTTGTATCAATTTAAAGAAAAACTTAACGATTGATAACATACATTTTGAACCGTTAAAGTTAACAAATTTGGATCTCAAAGAATTAAAATTTGCTAAATTTAAATTAAATCAATTTGATGAACAACTTCAAGAACAATTAACTAAACCTTTTATTGTAAAACAAACACATTGGTATACTTCGATTTTATCTTTTATTTTTGGAATTGTGATTTTAGTAATAATTTATAATGTTTTAAAGTGGTGTGGAATTCTTAAACTTCTTCGAACATATTGTTGTTTTACTAAAGAACCACGAGAAGTTAAAGCAATTACATGTCCACCTTGTTTTCAAATTTTCAATCAATGTCATAAATTACCAGAAAGGCAAATTGTAGCCACACCAATTACAGTAAGATACGATACTAATGCAGAGTCAATAAATCTTTCTACAATACCTCGATCAACAGCGTCCCTGGATGGAGATCCTGGAAGATCATCAAATTTAAGACGTTCAAATCGTATTCACGCAAAACAATTTAAAATTGAACAATCTTAGAATATAATGTAGATTTAAAAGATAATTAGGGAGGAAACAAAATGTTTTATTTTATAATTATACATTAATTATTTTACTAATAATAGTATTAAGAAAATTGTGAATGTTTTTAAGAAATTTCAATTTTTGTAGTCAATTAAAAAGATTAACAAAAATTTTCTACCCCTCGGAGATGTTGTCCACCCTTAATATAAAAAGCCCTTTGTATTAAAGGTATTGCTTAGTTCAGCATTTCTTAAAAACATATAAAAGCGAAGATAATTAATTGTTTTACTTAGTCTTATTCTACTAATCAACCGAGTCGCATCTCAGTGTAATTAATCAACATATCATATATCATATTATACAATCAATACCATACTATACAATAAATATTATAATCGTTTAACGAACACGTTGATTTATTGTCCATTCTACCAATTCTTATTCGAGTTTGCGGCTAGTTAATTGGTGATCTAATTCTCAAAAGTGTTTTACGGAGTTTTGTCATACAAAACTGCCCTGGTGTCAGAAGTTACAAGATCCTGATGTGTATTCCTGGTGTTTGAAGATACCTTGTGTTTTGTGTGATCATCATCAACCAAGGCATACAACAATATACCAAGACTTTATGGTCTTCCAAAAATTCATAAACCTAATGTACCCATACGACCTGTAGTATCATTCATAAACTCTCCTGCTTCAAAATTATCATCATGGTTAAATTTATTATTACGAAATTTATTGAATTTTAACAATGTACATGCAGTTAAGAATTGCATAGATTTAACAAATAAAATTAAAGATGTCAAAATACCTTCTTCATCAATTTTAGTTTCTTTTGATGTTACTAATTTATTTCCAAGTATTCCTCCAAATGAATGTGTTTATCTAATTAAAACATTATTAATTGAAAATAACATAAAATATCCACATTTAGAAAATATTTTATTACTTTTAAAAATTGCACTTAAACAAAACTTTTTTATTTTCAATAAACAATTTTATGAACAAAATAATGGTCTTGCAATGGGATCTAATTTATCACCTCTTCTGGCTGAAATTTTTATGAACTCATTAGAAAAGAAAATACTTAACAATATTAAATTCAATAATAAAATTATATTTTGGTATAGATATGTTGATGACATTTTATCCCTGTTTAACGGTTCTTTAGATGATTTATCTGAATTTTTATATTTTATTAATTCAGTGCATCCTAAAATTAAATTTACTATAGAAATTGAACATAATAAACAACTTTCATTTTTAGATATTTTGTTAATTAAAAACAATATTTGTTTCAAATTTGAAATTTTTAGAAAACCCACTACCACAGATTGTATTATTCCTTTTAATTCTAATCACTCTTATTCAAATACAGGTTACAATTTTATGTTTTAAATTCAAAAACTTTTTTAAATTTTAGATCATTAACATACTTTGGTCAAATTTCTAATAATTTATCAAAATTATTCAAAAACTTTGATATTTAAATTTCAATGAAAACAAATAATAATTTGTCTTCTTTTATTATAAACACTAAAGATAAAATTTCATCAAACGTTAAATCAGGTATATATAAATTATTTTGTCATAATTGTAATACAGTTTATGTTGGACAATCTGGAAGAAAAATTACAGTTAGAATTAATGAACATAATAAATTGATTAGACAATTTAGTAATCTTGGTTTAGATAATACACAATCTGCTTTTGCAAATCATATTATTAAAACAAATCATAATTTTGATCCATTATCTGATTTCAAAATTCTACATTTTGGTAACAGAGGTTTAAAATTAAATATTTATGAAAATTTAGAAATTTTGAGAGCTTTAAAAGATAATTCTGAGAATTGTGTTAATGAACAAATTCATTTTGATTATATTGATTTCTTTAACGTGATTTTGAATTTAATTTCTTAAATCAAGTTATCTTCTTTTATTTTATTCATTTATTTTTCAAAAAATTGTCAAAATTGTCAATCAACTATATTTTATAATTTAACTTATATATTCTTTTGGTATTTATTAACCTTTTTTAATCTATTGTTAGTTAATTTATTGATGTTATAGGCATTGACAATGACTGTTATTATATGGTCGAAACTATAGCCTGCCAAATAAAAACATTATAGAAGAACTTTGAGTTTTATATCTAACTTAAAATTTCATATTTTATCACAAAAACAACAAATGGAATTTTTACTAAACTAAAAGATAAACCACAAATGGTAAATCAATCGAACTTGGTATAGAAAATTAAATGCTTATATTGTGTAGATAAATACTATGTTGAGCAAACTAAACAGTTATCTAACGGCATTATCTAACCATAATTAAAAGTCATTATCTAACCATAATTTTGATCTTAATCACACATTTGATTTTAATAACCCAATCATACGTGATAAAGAAGTTAATTTTGAAAAAAGAAGTATTCGCGAAATGATACACATACAATTAAATAATACTATTTATTTTAGAACTGACATTGAAAATTTAAACAACATTTACACTGACATTTTGAATAAATATAAATCAATTAAGTAACCTTTTTCACTATCAACGTTATAAATAAAATTTATTCCTCGCAAGAAACGAGATTCCACAGTACTTTTCTGCAATGTTAAAATATTTTATTCAATTTTTTTTTAAAATTTTAATTAGGAACCAAACTTGAAACAAATCTAAGCGATAAAGTTGAATGTTGTGTTGAATGGTGTGTATGTATGGCATATTTAATGAAACTATTTGAAGCAAGATTTAAAATTACCAATATAAATCAATGTTTAAAGTAAATCCTAGCGCTATTAGTGTAAGGAGTGTGCTAAGGGTTAAAAACATGAATTGAGGATTCTAGCCAATTTTTGAATATACTAGTAGAAATTGTACATCAATTTATTATTAGAAAAATAATTTGGAAGAAATCTGACAAATCAAACTGTAAGGGGTGCATTATGGGTTACAATTGTGATATGTGAGTTCTAGCCTTATTTCAATTTAATTAAGAAATAATGATAAGTTAAATAAGTTAAAATTACTACTGGAATCCAAATTTGAAAGAAATCCGAGCATTTTGACTCTAAAGGGTATATTAAGGGTTGAAGTTGTAAAATAAGGGTTGCATATTATTTTTAATTAGATTATTTGTAAATCTGTTTTAAATGTATAGTAGAAATGTAATATAAAGAAAATCCGATCCATATGACTCAAACTATATATTTGGGGGGTGGGGGTGTATAGTTAGGATCGTAAATTATTTTTAATCAGTCAATATCTAAATAAATATAAACTTACAGATGGAAAATGGTGTATTATGCTGACATATACGAATCAAGACACCGTCAATTTTTGAACAATTAATGTAAAGAACCAACAGGCCACAAGGGCTTATTTTTAGGGGATGAAACTTTTACCAGCATTTTTTTGAATGAATTCCTAATATGTATGCCACATTAGGTTCAAATGAAATGTTCTTCCTGGCAGGTATTCACGTTACAAATTATACATTTGTACAACTTTTTGACCCTTCAACCCTTAATAAAAACTCAACCCTGTAAAAAAAAAGGACTTTTTTAAAGCATTCACCACTGGGGCTATACGCGATACATATGTTTAATATTTGGTCAAAATCGGCCCGCAACTTTAGAAGATTAAGTGGATTCACCGATTTTGCCATTTATAGCATAATTTTGGCCTATAACGCACAGGTCTTTGAGAAGTTTATAAACTTTTTTTTCTTCGATATCATTTATGGGGATGTAGACAAAAAAGGACGCAAATTGTGTTTTAATCGGGTCAGTAGATTCCGAAATATAGTGGTTTAAAAAATGAACAGACCGACAGACGGAAATTAGTGAATATGATTTTCGTAATTTACGCATTCTATAAAGTAAAAAAAAAAATAAGAAATTCAATATTTTATATATTCTGTTTTACATTTAATTATTATATGTAATATATACATTCGTTTATAAGTTAATTTGGTATGTAATTTTTTTGAGAAAAGAAATAAGATGAAAATCTTATTTTACGAGCCCATACTTATTTGCTTCACTAAATAAATTAAAAAAAGTGAAACAATCAATAATTTAATATCATTAAGAAAATTATATAGATAAGCTAAAATCTACCGATAAACTGAAATCGGTACCTACTCCACCAACTTTAGTATCTTGGTAATATCCGCTAAAATGCTGATATTTTACGTTAAAATAGTCATAATAGTAATTCTTGGAAGTAATAGTGTCATCGCAATTATAATGCATTATAATGCATACGAGTACCATTGATTTAAATAAATTTGTAGCTCTGAAGAAGGCCGCAATCATGACCGAAACGTTAGCCAATTAACAATTGTTTCATTTTATTTTGTCTTAAGCCCACAAACCTACATAAACATATTATCACAAGGAAACAATGTCAAACGTACTACTTTAAATTTAATATTTTTTAATCTATCTTTTATATTTTTTTCAGACAATGAAAAGTCCATTGCTCAAAATGATTAAAAAAATTATTACACACATGCAATTAAAGTTAATAGTTTTTCCCAATCGGTTGCTAGTTTAAATCAACGTGTTACAATTTTAGAAAAAAAATGTAATTTATGATTTAACTTTAAGCATATTATAATAAAATATTTTTTTGTCAACAAGTGTTTAGAAGTTTCTTATGTATCATCATCAAAGTGAGGTTTACCAAAAACTTGGACATGACATTATAAAAGAAATAAGTTGAAAATCGAGCCCATACTTATTTGCTTCACTAAATAAATTAAAAAAGGTGAAACAATCAATAATTTAATATCATTAAGAAAATTGTAAAGATAAGCTAAAATCTATCGATAAACTGAAATCGGTAACTACTCCACCTACTTTAGTATCTTGGTAATATCCGCTAAAATGCTGATATTTTTCGTTAAAATAGTCATAATAGTAATTCTTGGAAGTAATAGTGTCATCGCAAATAACTCTTACAAAGATGACAAAGCTTGCAATGCATATGCTAATTGTCGAACCTGTGTAGAGCAAAAATGTTCGTGGTGTTACATTGAGGTATACTGATAAGGAACATTATACGTTTCCGCCTAACTTAGCAATTTGTTTTAGTACGGACAATCATTATGTACTTCAAACAATTCTTCAGCAGCGTGTTCGAGACGTGAATCAGCAGTAAATGAATTCACTGCACTGAAAAATGATGACTTTACATCGTATAAAGACCACGAAATCGTACAACTGCGACCTCAAAAATTCAACATTACGTTGTCTCCAAGTAAGCCTAATTAAAATTTTAGAAAACATATTAGATCGATGGGTTTATCTTGGACTCCAAGAAATATTTGTCAACCAACAAATGTAGCATCAATGCTAAGAAAATTTAATTACATCAGCAATGACATAAAATAGGCAAACCAGAATTTAAATCTTTCAAAAGATCACACAAAATATAATTAAATATCGCAAAATATAAAATGCATCATTTTTTTTTCTCTTATCTTCAAACAAATATTTGTTTTAATATTTTATATATTTTTTTGATTTGATATACATTTTATTTACAAACACTTACATGAACAATTACGAACATTAGATTAGATGCCAAAATATTACTAATTTCATTACTTTTAGATATTCCCATGAATATATCGTTCTCTTATAAAGCAGCCGCTGATTATCCTTTACAAATGTACTATTTAATGGACAGTACTTTATCTATGAAAAACCATATGAGCCTATTTAAAAATATAAAAAAACAATTAAGTAAACTATTATATGAACTTAACATTGAAATTGCGCACGGGACATTCATGGATAAAGTAGCTATGCCTTTTTCAAACATGAGCAGCATCGATTTAAAGACTCATTGTCCAATGTTAAATAACAAATCGCAAGACAAATGTATACCTGGATATTTATTTGAACATAAAATGAATTTTTCCAAGGATATTAAGAAGTTTGTTAATAAGGTATTCGAAAAAATAAATATCTGCTTCCAGATATTTCAGTAAATGATTCTTCAGGTAAAGCGCACAGAACTTGTAGCAAATCTAGACGACCTGGATGGCGGCTTGGATGCTATAATGCAATTATTAGTCTGCGATACTATTATTCCTTGGTCTAAAAATGCACGAAAAATAATTTTTGTAGCAACAGAAAGTAAGTTGCATTTTGCTGGTGACGGAATCTTAGCTGGTATTCCTTCATACAATAACAAAAACGAATGTCTTTTGAATAAAAAAGGAAAATATGGGAAGCCTTTATTGTACGACTATCCAACATTTGAACAAATATCCTACTTGCTCAACAAACATAAAGTAAAACTGTCTTCCATAATTAAAATTATTTGCAGATACATTTTTGTAGGTGAATATAATATTTGCATCTAGTGGAGATCATTTAGTTGAATATTATTCCAAACTAAAGCAAGATTTATTCAATAATACAGTTAATGTTATTAAATTTGAAGAAACTGCTTCGAATTTGTTAGGCTTAATTGGAGGCTTAATTAAAAAGACCCAGGATGATTTACGAAAGCAAGTCCACTTTTTTATCAATACAGCCGAATTTGAACATATTGAAGCCAAATTCTATGCTGATTGCGAGGAAACTGGACAATTCAAAGAAAATGGTTCTTGCTACAATGTAAAAGAGGGCATTGAATATAAATTTATAGCACAATTCACTTTAATCAATACTCCAAAGATTCTTAAACAGGTAAAATTATAGATTTTAAAATATTCATCTACAATTTTTTGAATTTAATTAATAGGATAGGACAACAATAAAAGAACAAAATCTCTACGAACACATTGATGTTATAATTAACTATCAAGGAACATGTAAATGTGCTAATAAGAGTAGTGATTCAAATAAACCAAAGATAGAATGCAAGAATGGTGAATATGAGTGCGGTGTTTGCACTTGTCATGAGGGATGGTAATTATTAATTATGGATAACGCCTTAGATAAGAATCTTATCAATTATCAATTTTTTCAGGCAAGGTGAAACTTGCAATAAAAATTGTAATGCCGGTCAAATACGTAAAGGATGTTTGAAAGATATAGATAATCCAATATGTGAATCAAGGTATTATATTAAGCATTGAAGTATTACCAGTACTATTAAAGCGACTATTACTATTAAAGCGACTACTAAAGTACTATTTAGCGACAAAATTAATTTTCCTAACATATTTATGTTTGTCTATAGAGGATATTGCGAATGCGGCAAATGCATTTGTAATCCTGGATCTGCAGGCCAATATTGTGAATACCAATGTGCTATAAATACTAAAACCAAAAAAACCTGTGGATCTGGCAATTGTACTAAATTCAATTGTGATTGTCCTAAAGGATTTACTGGAGTAGCTTGTGAATGTTCGAATTCCTTATGTATAGCTGAAAATGAGTTTAAGATATGCAGTGGAAACGGATTTTGCGATTGCGATGAATGCAGATGCAATAGTAGTTTTTACACAGGTGTGTACTGTGAAAAAATCCAACCGTCTTTTTGCGACACTACAACACCTCAAGTGATTCATTTTCTTAAAACAAAAGAAGCTTTTCAGGAAAATGTGACCGTTTCTTTGGAAACTGAGGTTCCTAGCCATTTTGGTAATTCATTTAGTAACTGTAAATTAATTTGTTAACATGAAGTAATGTTTTAGTTCTGGCTTGTCTCATAGTTTATCAAAATGCAACAGATTTTCGTTGTAGTACTACATATTATTTATATAATGAAACTTCTATTAAAATTAAACCACCAAATTGCGAAGCAGGAACAAATATTTCATCTGTCGGAATTTTTTCAGCAATCGGTTTGGCAATTGTGGTTGTGGGTGCAATTATTTCAATTATTTATAAATGTCGCAACGATTATTATGACAAACAAGAGTTCGAAAAGTTGCTAAAAAACGAACTTGATTTGAAGAACCATTTAGGTAGTAATCCACTTTATAAGGATCCATTGACGCGTTTTGTCAATCCTCGGTATAACAAAGATTTTGATAATTAGGTGGTGGTGCGTTTTAAATATGCCGCGCGAAATTATAAATATGTTACGTTACCATGGCTACGCATCGATTAATCGTGTGATTAACCAATCACAAGTTAAGGGTTTGGCGCGACTAATTTAAAATATTTATCTCAGTTATAAAAGATTATTTTTAGTTTATTTTAGTTTAGTTCAGTAGCTTTTTGGCATATTCAATGATGCGAGTACAATCTGCATGCAGTCCATTATCCTTTAGGAGATCGTTAGTCGTACCAGAATGTGGCACTACTGCGACTGCAACATGTTTCACTGTAATATCACTTTCTTCAGCCTTTAAATTTTTAATGGAAGGATTTTCTGAATTTAACCTGATTATAATCTCTTGTAAAGAAAGGTGCAAAGGTCGACAGTAAAGCAACTATCGGGACAAGATTTATTTTTGAACACTCTTAATCAGTTAATTCGGCGCACTTTTGATGTAAATATATTTTTAATTCAGTAATATTTAATATATTTTTATCATGTACCATTTTTTTTATTTTTTCCCTCACATTAGACTGTTTTTCTTAAAATGATCTGAGTAAATATTACAGAAAAAAAAGTGAATAGTTTTTTCGCAATCCATTGTGATTGCTAGTTGAGGCTGCGTTGAAAATGAGCTGAGAGCTGAGCTTTATAGTAAATAAATAAGACTGTTTCTGTTTTGATTTTTGAAGATTCTGATAAATTATTTTCTTTTTTATTTTGTAAGATAAAATTTTATGCAATAGAGAGCAGCACTAATAAGTTAATAACATTTTAATAGTGTTTTGCCCTAATTTTTGCCATCTATGATCAGATGATAGAACTAAAATTAATACTGTTAAATCTTAATAACTAATTAACGCTGTCATCTACTATATTGAATTTTGACACTTTCACTTGATACATACATCCTGGTATTTATGCAACCACTGCAACCAGGTATGCCAATACCTTATGTTGGGATTATAATTGGTAACCCTGGGAAATACGACGATTGACCAGATTTTTGCGGAAGAGAGGAGATGACGGCGAATCTGAAACGAATAGTGAAAAAAACAGTAGGTTACGAATTTCATACCAACAAAAAAAAAAAAGAGTTCTTACTGAGCAGCGGTGGGATAGTGACTTGTGTGCTTTGGCTGACTTGTGCAACCAAATTATAACCAACAATATTAAAGTGTGCAGCAACAGACGTAATATCAAGTGTGTCACAACCCCGCACTTTATGTTATTGGCGGGGAAGTCGAAAGGGAGACTTAGATCGTGGTCTCGAGGGGTTGTGCGGGATGGATTTATAACTACAGGGTACCCTCAATAGGAATGACATAAACCACAATTCTCTCTTTATTTAAAACCATACAACAATTAAATTACTTATTAACATTATTCTATATAGGCCTACTTCTACCAGCAAAAACACTAAACAATGTAACCATAGGGTGAGGAAATCATGTAAATGATTTTTAAAAAAACGCGATTCAAAATAACACGACAGATCACACTAATGACGAATTAAGCGAAATGTGCCAGCGTCTGGCACTGTTGATTATTTAAATTACCCCGCATAAGGGGACTCTGTCGATGTAATTTACAAAAGATGTCTTGTAGCCTTTGGCGTAGCGTTCACTTCACGTCTATTGTTTAAATTCCGCACTTTCGACAACGCTGGTCAAGCCCCACAGTCACTACACAAGTTGTTGAAGATCCGGTTGGAATACGCATCCCTCGTACCGGACACCGCTAACTTCTTCCTGGCTCACCCTCTTGTCGTGTTATCCACTCGTCTTAACTGTTCTGGTACTTGTTCTAGCACTGCTAACCCTTTTACGTAGGTATTCACTCCCGTGCTTAGGTGATTTGAACTTTTTCTCGTCTTACGACCCCTGACCACTCTCGAAGACTAACTCCCATTGACTCTCCTTTTTAGCTCCACTTTTTCGACATCTCTTTCTTTTTGCTTATTTTTCGTTAAGTGGTTTCCCATGATTTTGAAAGAGCGCTACTGTTTTAGGTTCCAACAGCATCAGCGAAAGTATTATCAATAGCATTCATGTATGTCGTATACGACATCACTTTAAGTCTTGCCGCTCCACGCTATCAGCACCAATTTTGTTTATGTCTCTATATCGCTCTTTTATCATTTGATACCGGTCAGAATCTCGCATTTTTGCATATACCGGGTGATTTACCACAAGTTGTATTTGCAATTGTGGTAAGAGTGTACGGCGGTTTTGTTTTTGTTTCACTTTAATTATTGCTCGAGGCACAATGGCGCGTAAAACACAATCCTAAAACATACAGACTTTAAAAAAAACGTTTAGTTTACCGTCAAGGCAAACATTATTGCAATTGTTGAAAAACATTCTTCACTGGAATCAACAAAACAATATTGAAGAGTCTAGAGTAATCAGTCGATAAAATAGTAGATCCATTAGACAGATGTTGCGTTTTAATGTGGGATGAAAACCCACATTCGCAACATCAACCATCAGCATGAGCATTCAACCATGCTTGCAATATAACAACTTGCAATACATCAAATCAATTGAAGGCCATGCAAAATTTTGACTAGTGGCGTAATGTAGAAATTTTTGTTTCGGTTGTATTACAAATTTATTCAGGTAGTAATCTAACAAATAGCATTTGTCATTTGTGTATTGAAAATTATCTCAATTATACGGGATTTTTAATTAGATTTTATTAGGTAAGGATCCATGTCAAACAGAGAGATCAAACATGTTACTACTTACCTCTACAACAGCATGATATGAAATTAAAGGACCTTGATTCCTTTCTTCCAGGGTGAAATAATGAATTAAAGAGGCAATCATGCTTCTTGATTGCGAATTTAATCGCTTGCCCGGAATTTTTAGGTTAATTTGCCGTTTAGTTCTGAAAAGAACTGATTTTTTCACAGAAACAAAAGCAATTATTAAAACGTGTTCAAAATACTCAAATAGATAAAGACGCACTGGAAAAATGGTTATACCAAACAAAAGAGTCACAAAACCAAAAGCAAATATTTAAGCGACGCTACTGAACGACAACAAGATGAAAAACATACGTGCATGTAACTTCTTTGTCATTCATATTGATTGTATTCATAAAATCTGGGAAGTCATGTCGCAGCGCTGGCAGACATACGTTCCTGTTAATGTTAACATATACTGTAATGCGCTGACACAGCGTAGCAATAAAAAAGTACTTCTAGCGCATTCGATACCAGGGACCAAAACGTAAGCAACTTGACTATTTTTAACTTTTAACAACGAGTTTAGAACTTTTTCCATTAATACCTGAATTTTATAAAAATACCATAAAACAAAAAAATAAGAAAATTATTAAAGTTAAAAATAATCCAACGTAGGTTGGCATAATTCTACACATAAATTATAGACTAATTAAATAAGTCTTTAATAGAATTACTAATTCTATTTTTTTGAGGAATTTGCAAGGGCAGGGCGATTAGCTTTCTCGTTTTCGCCCGTACACACATACAAACATTTAACTTGTTCCCCATTTAAGAGCATAAGTCGTGAAGATAAATTTGCAAATAAATTCTGGCGTTCTTATTTCTTGAGATAAAAAATTATTTTTTTGTTGTATTAAAGGTTGAATTCTGAAGGGGGCGAGCATGGCGGATTTTCAATATTTTGTTTAGGGGTTGAGAAATAAGGGTTGAAACACCGTTTGAAAACGAAAATTGAAAATTGGCCTCGCTCGCCCCCTTCAAAATTCAGTTCTTAATACAACAACAACAAAATCAACTCTTTATCTTAAGTAATAAGAACGTCAGAATTTATTTGCGTTTAAATAAATTCTAGCGTTCTTAACCAATCAGAACGCTTAGAATTGGAATCTATGGTTCACCGGTGTGGCAGCTAGGCAGTCTTGCCGCTGGACGGACTCAGGAGATTTAAATCCCTATTGCTCTAAGCTGAAACGCCACGATTACGCAGCTCAGCGTAATACTAAAGATTTTCAAACAGGCTTGAATATATCGAATTGAAATAAAAACTTTTTAAAAAAAATTCTTTAATAGTCATGTTTCTGTCTAATCTACTATCTATTAACTCCGGTAACAAGCAATCATAATAGAAAGTTGACAATTGTTGTTCCATATTTTATTTTCAAAATTTGGGATCAAATTCTATTTGTTCTATTTTGATCCCACTGAATGTATAAACAGCAAAAATACATTTTTTTCTCCCTGAACAGAATAATTTTCCTTGTATTTGAAAATAGTATTGATGAACTTCATTGACCTCTCCATTTTTTTTCCAAAATGTAATTTTTTTTTGGCTATCCCTTGCTCAGGTGTAAGAAATCTGCATGTGTATGGGCATTTGACCACAACAATTGTGTCATTATCAATCAATCCATCTGGAGAAGCACCGAGGTATTGGAACTCGGGACGAATAAACATTCCACAAGACTTTATTTTTTTGCAAAGTTTTGCAGATATTGTATTAATTGCATCTTTTTCATGCAATTTTTCATGCAACATAGCAGGTGTCTTCAATTCTTTAGGTTGAAGTATATCTAGTATAACTTTCCCTTTTTTTGTAGTAGGCTTCAACTTACAAATTCTGGAAAAGTTAGACGCAGTTAAACGCTTGCTACGTTTCACCTTCCAACGATGTAAATACGATTGAGTTCTTGTTCCAATTTCTATATCTTCTATTCGTTTCAAAGATAGTTGGTCGTTTTTCAGGTATAGTTCTGCTGCTACTTTGTAATCGACTTTGTTCATATCTGGTTTTTGTGCATTTGGACCGTAATTTTTGTCAGGTCTCGAAACTTTTCGCTTTTGCATGCAATTTTTCTGGTATTTGGCCGTTGCGGTTCTGCTTCTATTTCTTTTCTGGAAAAGTACATTATAAAGTTTTGAAGGACCGTATCCAAAAACTTTTGTATGTTCTGCTGAAACGCTATTTTTGGTGTTGTATGATAAAGCACTGGCAAAGCATCTCATCTGGTAAGATCTTCTGCAACAGTAATTGATTCTTTTTCCTCCAATCATTTTAGCAATTATTGCACATATCGAACAATCGTCATCAATTTATCAAGTAAATTCAGCTGAAACACTTATTTAATTAATGTAAAGTATATGTAACGTAAAAAAAGTATATGTTAATATAACTTCCGTTCAAGTAGAAAATCAGCCATTACAGAGTTTTCAGAATATAAATCTGTAAAAAAATATAGTCTGCAACTTTTGTGTTCTCCAAATATCTGACTGGGAACATTCATAATATCTTCTTTCAAAGATTGAACGCGTTCATGTAAAGGAGTATCCTGCATGTTGTAATATTCTACTGCTTTTGTAATGGCCCATCTGAATCGAAGCAGATTTATATTAATTTGTTTTCTCAATATAAGTGGACCAGCAGCTCTCGTTTCGGTCAACTCCCGAAGTTTATTTGAAGAATTTCTCAAAAGATGATTTTTGCACTCAATCTTTGTAACTTTTACGTTGTGCGCTTTGTAAGGGTCTAAATCCAATATTTGTTTGTAACAGCTACTATTACCGTCTGCCACCATATACTTGTAAATTAAGCCATACATACTCATACTTTTTTGGAATCCTTCAGCTAAAATAGATGCTTCCATCGAACTGGCAGAACCCAATCAATTTTTGTAACACTGGTGCTCAATTTCTTCAGTTTTCTTTTCATTTAGTGTACAAATTGTACAATATCTATTTTTCACACCTAAATATAAAATTTTCTTGGTTTCCATACCAATAATAGCTGCAGCACCAGATAGATAATCATAAGAACTTTTATAAGATCTTTTAGCCCAACTTCCATGACATATAACTTTAATAATAGGAATACCATCTGGTGTGACATTTCCCCTTCGAATAGCCATTTCCTTCTTTTCTTCGGCAGCAAGTTTCGTCGATTCTAAAGCTGTTTCTTCCAAAGTAGATGCCACAATATTTTATAGCTTTTGAAAATAGTTGTTGCACATAGATGGTACGCCCATTGTCGACACTAATGAATTCAATTGAGTATATCCAAAACCAGTAGATATTGTACCCATAACTGAAGTAGCGTTTACAGTCACATTTCCATTGGTTGTGATTGATTTTAAAATGTTGCACATGCTGCATTTAAAAGTTAGTGTAGAATGAAATCCACATTTTGTTTCTTTCTGAAGAATCATGTTATTGAAAGTGCAACCAAATCGGCCATGAATCGGCTCATTTTTTAATAGATTCAATGAAATGTGAAATATTGACTATTCTCTGACCATCTATCTTGAATATTTCTAAATCTGATTTCATTGATTTACTTTCAAAATCGATGTCTTTTTCTTCTTCTGTAGCTATTACTGGGTCTCCATTGATTAGTAAATCTTGAACATTATCATTTGTCGTTTAGACTTCGTCGCTTTGTGTAATTGAATGATTACTATAACAAGATAAAGCGTAAAGTTATAATAATCCTGTCAAAATGTTCCAAAAAAAGTACAAATCATTTACAAAGATTTTCCATTCAGGGTTGTCTTATGAGTCGGACAAGATTGTACATGGAAAAAATTTACTAAGTTGATTAATATGATAATTATTTATACGTAATCAAATTTGCCATAATATGCGTAGGTATATGCAGCAACAAACTATAGTTACTTACATTTCCATACTTAGCTTTGAAGTTTTTTTTTTGCGAGTCCTCTATTTTTCTTTCTATGAGCACTCAAACAGAGTTTTTTTGTTTGTTTGGAGACAGGCACCTCATCGTAATTGTATTCCGCATTCATTATGGTATTCAAAAATATTCACACTTAAATCTCACACTTTTTTTACACTGTAGTTTCCAAAAAATAACAGAAGCTAAATATAAATCAGCTGTATGCGTAGCTCAAAGACGTGGGTTATAGTAGAGATATATGCGAGTTCTGGAACAAAGGACTTCTTTGTGTGTAATGTAAACAAGTTTTGGGTGTCTTATCAGTGACTTGGTAATGATTGGAAAAAGAATCATATCAATCGGTGTGTGCAAAAATCACTTCATTGGAAAAAGTGTCATATCAACAGATATATGCAAAAATCTCTTCATCAACTTTCGTGTGATGTTTTGAATCAAAGACAACCGCATCATATCACCAGCTGAAACAGGTAGTCAAGCAAATCAATGTTTATAGTTTACAGTAAAAGTGTTGGGGTGTTGGATTTTCTATATGATTAATATGCAAAGATAATCAGACAATTACGTGCTATATAAATGCATAAATATGATCATTGATAAATTTGAATGTTATGATGTTAATAAACTTATGCAAAAATCAATTCAATGGAAAAAGCATCATATCAATCGGTGTATGCAAAAATTTCTTCACCAAATTTGGTGTAATGTTTTGGAACAAAGACAGCTGCAACATATCTGCAAATATTTTAAAATAAACAAAAGATACATTCTAAACATTGTACGGATTGCTACCATCCATTTATCAGTTAGACTTCTTTAACAAAAGTTGTGCAAAAATCAAAATCTTTATTAACATAAAATATTTGTGTGGGGAGAAGTCATACAACTTTTACAACGTAAAATTAATTTATTTTATTGATCGGTGAGTTTATTTTGCGTTTTAATCATGCTGTATATATTTATTTCTTTAATTATACTATTTAGCTATAAAATGTGGAGTTGTTATGCTTTGGATAATTTAACCAAAAACCATGCCAATGATGAAGATACTCCTGAGAACCTAGTTAAACATCATATGGGATATTTAAATATTCGTGCTATGGAGTATTGTTTGGAGCAAAATAAGCTGGATCCACTACTCGATCGTGAGGAATGTGAGAAAAAAGAATACGAATGTTACAAAGCCATAGAAGCCTGCGAATTATATTTGGAGAAAAAAATAGATATGGATCGTCTGATGAATTTCTTAGTTAAATACAATCAACCATTTTTAGACAATTTTGCTGCATCAGTTTAAAATATCTAAATTTAAATATGTAAACATTACTTATTTTAATAAAAAATTTAATCAAACAAAAGTCTTATTTATTTATTCATTTATTTATTTAGTTTAAATTTTACATAATTAATAAAACTAAGTAAATACTACACTATATACTATGATTTTTAATCCAAGTATTATGCGAACTGTCGAACCCTAACCATTTTACCAATACATTATCACCACGTTTTTTAATTACTTTCTCCACAAGATATATATCAGAATTCTTGACTTTTAATAGCTCCTGTGTATAAAAACATCCTTCAATTTTTTTATCCTGATAATCTTTTATTCTGTATGTTATAGGATTGGTGAGCTGGATTTTATAGATGGTATATATTTCGGTTGTCCAGTTGGGAGTATACCCTTTTTCAAAGATTTTTTTATATTTACTGATGCGTACTTCATCGCCTACTTTAAATTTCATCTTAGCAGAATCAACCATTTTTATCCGATTATATGACTTTTCCAGAACATCCTTTTCATTATTCATATTTACATCTATAGGTTTCATCTTAATAGTACTATGTATGGAGTTATTATATTCTTCTAATAATGATGGGAGAATGTTTAGCCATTTGTATGAACCTCCTAGACTAAACTTTCTCCACATTTTTTCTTTTAGGGTGCGATTAAATCTTTCACATATGCTAGCTTTTAAGTTGCTATTTGTTGAATAATGATTTATATGATGCCTTGATAAAAGAGCTGAAAATTGTGAATTATAAAACTCTTTACCATTATCAGTTTGCAAATTTTTAGGAATACGTCTGCTAGATAATACTGTAGTCATAGCTTCAACAACATCTTCAGCCGATTTCCGTTTTAAAGGCACAGCCCATGCATATTTCGAAAAGTTATCAATAACTGTTAGCATATATTTATAGTTGTTGTTTACTTTAGCGTAAGGAATCATCTCAACCAAATCAGCCTGCCATGATTCATCTAAACCCTTGATGATAACATGCCTCCTTTGATAATTCCTTCTAGCAGGAGCATGCAATTCTTTCACTAGCTGTTCTTTTGCTTCATTCATATCTGATTTACTATTTAATAGTGTCATGAAGTTAAAATATGTATTCTATATAAGACATTTTATAAGATTTAATTATGTCGGATTAGTTTGCAATTTCAAGGAGTTTATCTGCGTATCCAAATAAGCAATATGTTTACTGGTTTGGTTCAAAAGTTTTTCATGTTCATTAAAATTATTTTCTAACACGATTGAAGCTGCTTCATTATTAGTAATGCTGACTAATAATATATTTCTTACATCCATAACATCAATTTTCAGTTTATTTACATTATCATACAATTTGTTTATCTGCTCATTAATGTTTTGAGCAATATTATCTATATAAGATTTATTGGTTGCATCATTTTCAGCTTCTGGATTTGCTACATTTCGTAAAAGTTTATTATTGATGTTAAAATGCTCATCGAATGTTAAAAGAAATCCAATTCCAGGAGGGCCATGCGGTAACATACTAGTAATTATGGTTTTATTATTTGTCCAATGATTACCAAATTTATCAACACTCATGTTGTTAAGTGTTTATCGTTCTCTACACTAAATACAACTAGATAACCATCTAAAATATTTATTAATATATAATCTCCGCTTCTCGCAGCTCTTCCACTATTGATATGATTTCATTTTCATGATTATTGTTACCAGCTGCTCGTGAAGCAACTAATAATCTTAGACGATCAACTAGCTCGTTTGGATCATCCCAATATAAATAATCAGTTTTAGGAGGATTACCTTCTATTTTTAAAGTTTTAGGTATCCCATAACCTTTCACATGCGCTAATTTTAGTGATTTTCTTTGTTTTGTTCTGTTACTTTTATCTTCCTCAAATAATTTGGATATATATTTACGATATTTTTCTCCTCTTGATGCAGAAATTTTACCATCAGGTTCATATTTTTGTTTATGACCGTTACATGTTTTTAATATTTTTTTATAATTATCATAGTCATTTTCAGTAATAACTTTATCGTTAGGAAGCTTTTTAAATAGTAACTCTAGTAGCCCCTCAGAATTAGAACAATAAAATATGATATTATGATATTATTTTTCAATAAAATATGATAAGCTCAAAGGAAGGTTTAAGTCAAGTTTGATGTCAAGTTAAAAGTTTTGAGTCAAGTTTGACGTCAAGTTTTAAGTTCGGTTCAATGGTTTGAGTCGAGTTTGAGGCTGAGTTTTAAGTTAAGTTCAATGGTTTAAGTCAAGTTTAGCGTCAAGTTTTAAGTTAAGTTTAAAGGTTTAAGTCAAGTTTGACGTCAAGTTTGATGTTTTAAGTTAAGTTGTGTAGCAAGATCAATTAAACTACTATCGAAGATTAACGGTCAGCGACTGAATGAGGAGTAACCTTATATTCACAACCTTAAAGACTTATTTATAATTAATTTCAACAAAACAATCAAATCCTTGACGGTAGCGCCCCATGTTAACATCTCTATCTTTGTCTATAACCAAAAAACCAAATTTGTCTTTCCAACAAAATCTACATAATTCTTGAAAATCAACAATTTTCATATCTGTATTTACATGATCTTCATAAATATGTCGCAAATTTAGATCATCTTGTTTGAACAAAATTACTAAATTTGTATTATCTCTGATGAGATGTTTAGGAATGCGAGTATATGTTTGACATAAATAAAAACTATCAACATCTTTATGACGACCCATACTAAAATATTCTCTAATATTATTTTGTTTTTCACATGCAACATCATCAAAAATAAATATAGAATTTGTTTTAGCTTCATTCGGAGGCATTATGCATTCATTCTCCGAAAATGTAAAATAACCAATATTTTTAATAGGTTCTAATATTTTTCGTAATAATTCATACTTAGGTTGAAATAGAGATTTGGAATACACATAAACATTTTCAAATCGAAGACCATTTTTATGCGCAAGCAGTGTTAATATAACATTTGTTTTTCCGCAGTTTGAAGGACCACAAATGATACATCTTATTGTGTTTGGTAATAATGCTCCATGCCTTTTTTGAATAGAAATTTTATTTTCTGCTAATAAATCGTAGTTTGAAACTTTTAGCGTATCTCGCTGCTTATTGATTCGCATCTTGAATATAACTGGATATATCGCAATATGTTTTATAATTATAATCAATTGATTAGTGAACGTTGAAGCATAAAGATGGAGCGTAAAAATAAAACAAAAAACATTAAACGAAAAACAGTAAAAGGAAAAGGAATACTTAATTGGGCCATTGATAATATGCCATTTGAAATGCATGTACCTGGATATCAATACTGTGGACCTGGTACTAAATTATCGAAACGTTTACAAAATGGAGATCCTGGTATAAATCCGCTTGATACAGCATGTAAACAACATGACATCACATATTCACAAAACAAAGGTAATCTTGCAAATCGTCATAAAGCTGATGCGGTATTAACAGACAAAGCTTGGCAGCGAGTTTTTGCAAAAGATGCTAAGATTGGTGAAAAAGTGGTTGCATGGTCTGTAGCAAATGCTATGAAGGCAAAAACTAAGCTGGGTATGGGGCAAAGTCCCGAAAATACAAATAATTATTTGAACAACACGATGAAAAAAAAAAAACTTTTTATCTCTCAAAAAACTTATAAGCACATCGAAAAAAGCTGTAAAAGAGGCTAAAACAAAAAGTTCCAAAATAGCAATTAAAAACGCATTAAAAGCTGTTAATGGGCTGGTAAAATCTGTTGGTGGTAAGAAAAATGTAAAGACGCCTAAAGTTATATCATTACCTAAAACCGGTGGGTTTTTACCATTGCTTATTCCTATATTTGCGGGGTTAAGCGCAGCTGGAGCTTTAGCTGGAGGAGCAGCTGGTATTGCTAAAGCGGTGAATGATGCTAGCGCGGCTAAAAAGCTTCTTGAGGAGAACATACGTCATAATAAAGCAATGGAGGGTGTAAAAATTGGAGGTCATGGGTTATATATGCAACCATATAAGAAGGGGTATGGGTTATTTATTTCACCATCAAACAATACCTCAAAAAACTAATAAGTAAGCTGCCCGATAGAGCTTTAACAGATAAGGAGCTTTATTATTATGCAAAAAAGCTTAAGATTAAAAATTTCCGTGGAGTTTTTATGAGAAACAATCTACCAACCAAAGTTGATAAAAATGAGTGTGGTATTGTAAATTTAGACGATAAGAATGGACCTGGTACCCATTGGGTATGCTATCAAAAACGAGGAAGTACTGTTATGTATTTTGATAGTTTTGGAAACCTTCGCCCACCATCGGAAATAGTTAAATATCTAGGAGGTAGCGCTAATTACAACTATGAAAGTTATCAAAATTACAACACGTTTGTATGTGGTCATTTATGTTTAAAATTTTTATGTAACCAATTAGATGAATAATACATAAATAAATATATATAATAATTAAAAGTCATTTGATATCCAACCTGTCTACAATGTCGTTTACTCTTTCACTCTCTGGAAACGAATCGGTGCTATCAACAAATTACTTTCCTCCAATTCAGTTATTGGAAAATGAAAATTATGAGTTAGGTTTGGTTAATCTGCAAACTTTTAATTCCATTCCCAATATTGATGTGGATCATAATAAATTTTACATCGATGATTTTATTATCACTTTACCTGTTGGTTCGTACGAGTTGACAGATATTGCTGAATACATTAAAAGCGAAGTAGAAAATAAAGGAATTGCTTTCGCAATAAATGCACGTTCGATAGATAATATAAGTATTCAAATACTCGATCAAGATAATAAGTTGGTCAATTTTCGAGGCGAAGTCATAACGATAAGGTTGCATATAAGAAAGTATTAATATGGGTATTGTTTACAACAGATACGATGATGTTAAAGATATAAAAAGTGTTGTCAAAACGTATTTTAAAGAGGAGCAATGCAAGAAGATGATCACTCGTGCACCACAAATCAAAGCACTCACACAAGCAAGCAGAGCAACTCTAGAAAGTTTAAATCTGTCGGTTGTTCCAAAGAAATAGAAGAAATCACCAGCTGTAAAGTAAAGTTGAATTGTACAAAAGTGCTCATCAAGCATTTACGGTTGTTTATTATAAACTCATTTAGAGTTACTCTCGAGCTATCAATTCGTTTAAAAAAAAAAAATCAATAATGTCTAATATGTTAAATATTCGCTCCAATGTGGAGTATGATGACTCTATATCTAACAATGAAATTCATGTACATCAACCATATGCATCATCCACGTTTAACAACAATGATGAAATTCGTATAACGATCCAGAATCAGGATTTATATGTTAGACCTAACAAAAGCAGTTTGCATATTTTTGGGCGATTGTTGAAAGATGATGGTACTGCTGTGGAACATACAAATATTATAAACAACGGAATATGTCATTTGTTTGATGAAATTCGCTATGAATTAAATGGTGTAGAAATAGATAGATGTAAAAATGTTGGAATTACATCCACGATGAAAGGGTATTTTTCTCTTAATATTAATAAAAGCCGAATGATGGAAAATGCTGGGTGGAAAGCTAGTCCTAACACCACAATCACCAATAATGAGGGGTACTTCGATATTGTTATACCGCTTAAGATGCTTTTGGGTTTTGCTGAAGATTATCTCAAAGTTATTGCAAATGCTAAACATGAACTTATTATTATCAGATCAAGAACTGATTTAAACGCTATTGCTCAATCACAGGTTGAACCATTTAAGTTTGTTTTAAACAAAATTGAGTGGAGAGTTCCATATATTACACTTTCTGATAAACAAAAAATTGATATGCTACGTTATATTGAAAAAGATCCAACAATTTCTATGAGTTTTCGAACTTGGGAGTTGTATGAATATCCCATGCTACAAACAACAGAAAAACAAATATGGACAATTAAAACTGCTAATCAATTAGAAAAACCCAGATTTGTAATTCTTGGTTTTCAGACTAATCGAAAAAATAATGCTGCTATTGATGTTAGTAAATTCGATCATTGTCAAGTTAGTGATGTTAAATTATATTTAAATTCTCAATCGTATCCATATGGAAACATGAATTTGGATGTTGATCATAATCAGTATGCTCTTCTCTATGATATGTATGCAGGATTTCAAAATGCATACTACTCACATGAAAGCGAGGCGTTATTAAATAAATCTGATTTTATAAATACTGCTCCACTCATTTTTATAGATTGTTCTCAACAAAACGAGTCTCTCAAGTCGGCTCCAGTTGACATTCGATTAGAATTTGAATCAAAACAAAAATTTCCCTTGAATACAACTGCCTATTGTTTGATTTTACATGATCGAGTCATTGAGTATAAACCAATTAGTGGAAGAGTACAGAAGTTAGTGTAACACTTTGCTGAAAATAATGAAGTTCATTGCAGATTTTCAAGGTTTTATGAAAAAAAACAAATTTATATTCAAAGAAGTAGCATTAGTTTCAGTTGATAGCCCTGAAAATGCCCAAGTATTTGTATTTAGCGCACCAAACGATTATGAATATTTAAATTCTGAAAAACCATCAAAGAATTGGCTTCTGAACCATCATCATGGTATACATTGGCAAACCGTCGGCATACCATATAGAGATTTAAATAATGTTCTTCATGAAGCGTTGCATGAGGCTACGATAATTTATGTAAAAGGATTGGATAAACAAAAATGGTTGAAAAATTGCGGATTTGAGAATGTTATGAATTTGGAAGATATGGGATGCCCAACCTTAAAATTATTGCAAAATCAAATGCTTCAATTTTATAAATGCTCCTCAGCGCATGCGATTGCTAATACTAATTATTGTGCATTTAAAAACATACAACTTTTACAAAAATGGTTTGCATCTTATCAAAAACCTACAATAGGTCAAGCAATATTATCTTTTTATGAAAAAAAACAACTCATATTAATGTCACCACAAGAAATTGAATGTTTACCAATTGAATTCTTGATTACATTTGCTGCCGATTCTATAGAAAGTGTTTGGAAAAATTTATCAACAAATTTGAAGCCTAATCCGAATATTTATGGATGTAGGCGATGCTATCAACATTATAATACATCCACTCGAGATCAAATTGATGTCCACCCCCGATGATACGCAACTGCTCTGAGTGTGCATTAAAATAATAAAACATTACTTTCAAACATTATTCTAGAGGTGTTACAAAAAAAAAATGTCGTTCGAGACTAAAAATAAAATTAAACATGTTAACATCAATAAACATGTTTGTATTGCTCTAAATCAAAATAAAATATACCCGATGGTTCAATGGTTGTTTGCTTATCAGGCAGCACGAAAGGGCTATTGGGAAGAGGCTGCAAGAGATCGAGCAAGATTTACAAATCGTATCAAAGATGTTGAAACAAAATTAAAACCAATTCTCAATATAGATGAACGTCAGAGAATATATAGGGAGCGTTTTATTTGAAATATTTAAAAGTATTGAATTAAACTTATTAATTATTGAGTTACAAATTATAATTGTTAATATATTATATGGGTGTGTATCAAATAAAAAATATGCTAAATTGTAAACACTTCGATTTTTATTTTCACAAATTTATTTTATTTAATACATATATTAGAATACATACAACATAATAAAATAAAATTAATACTATAACACACTCAATGAAGATTTTACATATTCGATGTCGAAACATTAAACATAACATGGTATGACATAACTTAACCTAATCTAAATGTTCAGAGAATAGTGTCCCCACGGTAGTGTTTCTACATTATTCTCGGTTATATATCGTTTTTCATCAATAGGATTTAACGCAATTTTATTTTGTTTAACTGTAAAAACCTCATGTCGTTTTGACACAATTCTATTTTGTGTTTTATATGTAGAAATATTTTGAAACAAACAGTTTTTATATTCCTCCAAAGCTAATTTTTGAACAACTGAGTTTTGCACTCCTTTAGCCTTATTTACATGTTTGCTATTTATAGAATATGAATACATTTTTGAGAGAAGACCTACAAACTCTTGCATAATTTCGCCATTCAGTTCATCCTTAAATAATCCTAATATCTTTTTATTAATTCTGGGAAAGTTATAATGATTGTTTTCTTTATAATCAGATGTATCAAACCATTGCGATAAATCTGGGAGAATATCCTCATAAAAATTATTTGTGATTATGGAATAAATTAATGAATCTGTATCCATATATAAAAGTTTTAAGCTTGCAGATTCATATTTTTGTTTCATATACTCATAATGAAATCGATACATTAAAGTCTTGCTTATATCTAAAATAGCCATACCCACATAGATAGGTTTATTAAACGTTACTTTGAGACGATATAATTCAATGGCAGCAAAATCCTTATCAAAGATAACTCTATCTTTGAAGTTGGGCTTACCCACTAATTTACCTGCTCCATAACTACCTTCCCATTTTGATACTAATTTAACGTTACGCATTTTTCTAACGTTTTGCATGCTTTTCCCGAAAACGCTATTGTTTTTTAGCTTGTAATAACTTTTCTCAAATTCATTAGTGGATTCCATTCGTAGCTTAGTATTTTTCAAAATGTATGGACGCATCCAAGCTGACTGATTAAATTCTATTATGCGATGTATTTTTTTAAGTATTAATCCATGATTAAGACATTGTTTCAAGTTTCTATAGTGTATAATATATTGATTTTTTGATTCGAGTGTTGTTAATAGTTTTTTGTGTTTTCCATTCACTGGGATTTTATTTTCAGGACAAAAAGGAAAATCTGCATGTGAATCATGCAAACTTTCAGGGTATATCAGATCAACTTCTAAAATATAGCCTTTTTCATAATCATCCGGAATGTCTAATACGTTAAAATAAGGGATTTTTCTTTCGTCTATCCACTTGAAATTACCAGTGGGTAGGCATTGACACATTGCCCAACCATATAAATTTACTGCATCTAAATATATGAGATATGATTCAGGTTGTGAAATATCAAAATTTTGCATATAACGATTATTAGCAATGGCATATCTACCACAACACTGACTAATACCACCACGAATACCCCTTTCAATAAATAATAACATATCGATGTCTGTCAACAATTCAAGTTTTATTTTGGTGAGTTTTAATAGACTATCCCAAGACAATCCTGGTGCTGTTATATAATTAGCTGGGTCTAAATCGTATGTTTTTTTACATAATAACCGGAATTGTTCAAAAACATCTGCTAATAACAACACATCCGTTTTCAGATATAAATCCGTATAATCTCCCAAGTTTGTGCATTCAAATTCAGAAAAAACAGTCTGAGCATGATTATATTCGCTATCACTAATATGAGCTTGAGTTAAATTATTAAAAAAATGTTTTCGATCTGGTAATATTTTTTCAGTAAAACGCTCAAAACTGTTTAGGTAACTGTATGGTAAAACACCTTTTCTACATAAAAGGTTTAATTTTAAATCCGATATATCTTTAAAATATTTCTTTGTAATGGTATATTCTTTCAGATAGGATGAAAGTTTATCTAGAGACGAGCTCATAAAATTAAAAGAATCTATAAACTTTAATTTTATATTATTTGTATTGTTATATTTTGTAAATGCTTTGTATTTCTCTTTATTTATAGGAATTGTAGTTATTTTCCCCGGATTTTTTAAATACATTTTACCATCATCACCCATAACGTTTTTTTCATATAATTTTTTAATAATGAAATGGGCATCATAACCTTGAAGGTTATGGAAAACTACTACCACATCTGTAAGAATTTGATAATTAAGATTACAGCTGATGTGAGCAGCACCCCTAAACTTTCCTGTTAAATGACAATGATCTTTAACTTTTGTTAACCAATCTTCCTCCTCTGCATCTAACGCAAAATCTGAAGGTGGTATAAACTCAGTTTCGCAAATATGACAAATGTTTGTAGATTCGAATTTATCTAATTCTGTTTGTGATAGTGGTAACATGTCTTTTTTATTACTATATATATCTGCTACTTTATCTGTGATTTTATTTAATTTATCTACAAACCACTCAATACAATCTTCTCCTCTATACAAATCTAATTCAGAATAACTATCATTAAAACTGCATTTTAAATAATATGAAATACTGCATGGTATATGTTTTTGGTAGGCATTAGTGAAACTGTGTAAATCGTTGGGTTCGCATGTATCGATTGGTACGAGGAGGCATTCAAGATCTGCATAAATTACAAATGGATGGAATTCTTTATGTTTAAAATTTTTAAAATATAACCATTTAGTATGTTCATTTGGCATAACACATTTAACCGCTGTGGAGTTTAAACAATCAATTTTATGTTGGTTGAATTTATCTTTCCGATAAAAATAGCATAAACATCTATCACATAACCATCGAGAGCCGCAGTGGTTTTCAGTCATCTGCCTACTAACCAATCTGGGTAAATTTTTGATCCAGCAAAAGTGATATTTTGGTAGATTTTCTGGCTTTGATTCTTCGGGTATTTCTGCCATTAATAGATTAATATGTACATTTTTATGATTTTTTGCTATATATATAGGTAAAATTTCATAGTTAATAGTTTGGTTATTGGTTCTGCTTGAAATATTTTCCTCATCGCTATTCTCACTTAAAATGAGCCAATCATCTTTTTTCTTTAACGCATACACATTAATAGATATATCATTTTGGTTTTCGAAACTCGGAATTTGCGATAAATCCATGGGGAATGTAATTTTATCTAGTTTGAGAATTTCTTTGAAATCTGGATATGAGGATACTCTATGAGGATTATTTTTGACAGGTCGGAGTGCCGACACCACCGCCCATGCAAAACAACAATCATCACTACATTGAACATTAATTACTGCTTTTCGGGCTTGAACATACTTCGGTAATGTAAAAAATTTAGCGCCAACAGTAAATGGGCTATATTTATTAATATTTAAATTAATTTGAATTATCTTAAGTAGAGCCCATCCACTGTCTCGTTCTTGATATTCAGCCAAACGTGTTAGAATTTTTTCCGTCGCATTATTGTACCATTCTGATAAGTCTGAAGTAAGATAAATAACTTCATATTTCGCGTTAAGATAAATAGTCTTCACCTCTTCTGTTTTTGGAAGAATCATCTCACAAAATAAGGATAATTGCGCTTTAATTGGCGCAACTTTGCGAAGTTCATTTACTTTTGTTTGAATTAAATTTTGGGTTGTTTGTAAAAAAATCTTGGGATTTAGAATTTTGTTTGTATTCAATATTGCATTGGTTAACATTCGTTTTTTAAAAGCTGTCTCAATATTAATTAAAAACAAATCATTTTTATCTGTATTTGTTTCTATCACATCTCTTTTTGCGATTGGTTTTAAAACTTGATTTATATATTTTAAATAAGAATTCGCAGTATCGAGTTTTTTATATTTAGATTGTGGTTCATTTCGATCTAATAATACATGAGTACTACCTTTTTTCAAAACAGAGTTAATGTAATCTCCATAAAAGTTTCTTTTTATAGATGGTTTTGATACTTCTTGGCTCTGTTTGCTTCTCTGAGTTTTCTCGAACATGGATTTTATATATGTTTTATAAAGATTGTCCATTATTCCTAAAAAGTATTTATTGATATAAATATTGCAAAGATAAATACATTTTAAACTTTATACCCTTATTATGGTGATAATGGTAATGTAAATGTTGTCTATTTATAATTTATTTGCGTTTGTTTGTAGTCGGGCATATGATCTACAGGTTTAGTCGGGTCTATGATCCTACAAATTATTTTTCATATAAATAAAACATTATTAATACATTTTCATACACATACCTTAATTTTTTTTATAATTAAATTTAACTTGATTGAATAATAAACATCAACAAAATTTTTAGCAACTTTAAACTTTTAGTTTTATTTTAAATTGAATTTGGTTGGTCACTTTTTCTTAAATCAACATGCTTGAAATATGATGCAATCTATGCAAATTCTTTCTAACAACTATCGATTTTTCATGAAAAAAAATGCTACTTACTAAAGCAGCTGACATGTGTTAAAATATTGCACCATCATATATATGGAGTGCTAAAAATTGGCGTATGTCTCCAAAGATGTGATGTGAATCATAACGTTCAATCATATTAAAGCTCTGATATTTTATTCCTTTCCATTCTATGATTAAACAAATTTAATATCGATTAACTTATGGATTGAAGGAATTAAGGTGTGATTTTTTCATCGCTCCGTATTAATAATCAAAAAAAAAACTGCTTAATAATATTATGCTTTCATGGCACGGTGCTTTTGCGGCGTATTATTTATTTTATATAAATATACAATTTTGTTGTTTGTATAAATAAACAAAATTGTCAATATTGATTATTTTGTATTACATGATTTCAATAAGATATATACATTTTAGGTTAATTCTTAGAGTTTTTTTAATCACCATCCTTTTTTTAATTCTTTATTTATTATAAGATGATATAATTGTCGTATAATTGCATATGATGTTTATGCGGTGTAAGTAAAATTTATTAATATATACTGCTATTATAATTAATGTATTTTTTAACTTAAGAGACAAAATATATAATTATGAACCATCAACTATGATTATAAACATTGCATTACTAAATTGCATTGTTTTATAATATGTCTGTCTTATACTCACCAATAATAAACAAAATAAACACACGAAATTTATAAGTATAGTTTCCTTTATTTTTATATTAATTACACACATTTAATTATCGGGTTAGGATTATTATAATATTAATAAAAATAATTCTACATAAAAACAAACAATTGAGAATACACAAATTTTAATTAAATCATTCCGTTAAACAATACTATTTCAGAAATTGAAATTGAAAATATTGAAGTATATATAATACATATTTAAACAGATAAAAAAAAAATACTTAGATTTTAATAAATTTGGTTTCCGAACCTTCTGTATTTTTCATCTTCTTAGCCAAATCCAGAGTGATCGTGTTGATCACGTTGAAGATCTGTGGATTTTCAGCTCGATTAATAAACACTTTCGAGCGCACAGTGCTGTGTCTCCATATTTCATTGCTTGATTTTCCCTCGATATCCTTCATATCGTAAACCTCAATTTTTATGAAATGTGTAGCTCCATTTGGATTCGGTGATGTAATAGTAACCGTTCCACCAGTGAGTTTTCTTGACATCGACGATGATAATACAATTTCTTTACTCCCCACATCGGAAAATAGTTCCTCGAACGCATCATCCACATCACTTTCATTGTTTACAACATTTGATGGATGTGCATCCATGTGGATTTGCTTTCCCTTATTTGTAGAGAAGTTTGTTGGTGTTGCACTCGATCGTTTACGTTTTGTTGATAATTGTGATGGTTGTGGTGGTTTTATGGCATTATTAAATGAGAGCAAATCTGCATCAAACATGGCACTTGTCAGGATATCATTCATTTTTCTTTAAACCTAAATAAATAATATAAACCGTATTAATTTTAATAGAAAATAAAAGAATATGTAATATGACTAGAATAATTAATTTGGTACTCACCAGAAATAACTTGTTTCTATCGAATTAATTTTGCACAACTTTTGTTAAAGAAGTCTAACTGATAAATGGAAGGTAGCAATCCGCATAATTTTTTCAATGTATCTTTTGTTTATTTAAATATATTTGCAGACTGTAAACTATAAACATTGATTTGCTTGACTACCTGTTTCAGCTGGTGATATGATGCGGTTGTCTTTGATTCAAAACATCACACGAAAGTTGATGAAGAGATTTTTGCATATATCTGTTGATATGACACTTTTTCCAATGAAGTGATTTTTGCACACACCGATTGATATGATTCTTTTTCCAATCATTACCAAGTCACTGATAAGACACCCAAAACTTGTTTACATTACACACAAAGAAGTCCTTTGTTCCAGAACTCGCATATATCTCTACTGGTTATAACGTGAGTATACATAAAGTCAATCGAATACTTCACTATGTAGTAAAATTTATAACTTTAGGGTTGGAGGCTTAGTGATCAATGAAGCTTCGGGTATTGAGTTCACTTTTAAAATTATTTTTTCTTCTGCCTGAGCAGTCTGAGCACTGGAACAAACCTTATGTATTTCAACCAAGGTTGGAGGCACTGTAATTTGACATTTGACAAGTAAGTGTAATAATATTAGAGCCGTTTTTTAGCGAGTGACTTTTTTGAAATATTTTAATATATAGTCTGTCCGTTTATGATAGGCTATTACGTCATCAATTGTATATGACGCAATCTAAAGGTCTATTCCGATTAACCTGCGGTTCCGAGTCACCAGCGGTTTTTTATGAGTTCGTTTTGAGGGCCCTGCAATTGGCAGGTCTTTGTTTTTGCCAGCAGCCACTCTATTAACACTCGTTAAACTTATTCTAAGTGCATTTGCCACCAAAATTCGCCGAGCAAATTTACAACCATGTTTTTCACTTCACTAGAAAGGCGCTTTTGTCCTGGCGAATGTGAACTATACTTTATGCGTGACCAACAAAACGTTGGTAATAAACTAAATGTCACTAAAAATAAAATCTTTCTTGCCCATTTTCTCAGTTAATACCTCATATTATCGCCTAATTTTTATAGCAATATTAATATTATTAATTACTAACGGATTTATGCCTAAAATTAATTGGATTCTGTCGTTTTAATTTTATAGCGGTTGGTATTAACTACGTCATAACTGCTAAGCAGTGACGTAATAGCCTATCATAAACGGACAGCGTATATTTTGAAATAAACCATTTTAGTGTTGCAACAATGACGTCATCTACAGGTTGTTTTGAAACTGTTTTGAACACAGTAAGTTAAAACACAATTTAATGGAGAGAGGTTGCACATTTGAGAGAGGTTGAAACATTTGCACTACACAACCTAACCTCAGTTATTTCAGTATTCTATTTTTGCAGTAACACATTCATTAATCTTAATATTCACACTATTCGTGAAGGTAAAATGCTCAATTTTCAAAATGATTGAAGCATAAATCGGTGAAAACCAAATTTGGGTCGATTCCGAAACAGCTGAGGAATTAAAAGGGAAAAAGAAAAATTTGAATACATATCAACTGTAACCACAGATAAGGTTATATACACTAAATACTCTGGCTTTGGATCCATATTTTGCCGAACAATATATGCGACAATATTTACAACTTATCAACAACAAAAGCAACTCAAATGACCGATGCTGGGTATGAATTGGGCGAAAAAGGATCCGAAAAATAGCGACCAAAATTCTCAAATTTTCAATTATTTATTTTTTCCAATGACAAAAGATAATCAACAGGAGAAGGTTATGTGGCCAATTGTACATATTTTGAAGAACTGAACAACATTTTGGACGATCGACAAGAAATGGCATTTTTAAATCCAACGGCCACCACGTAGATCGCAATTCCAATAGAATTACTAAGAATGGAATGTTTATCGTATGGTAGATGGCGTTGCAAAATAATAGAAAATTAATATGAAATTTATCGTCATATGGCCCAAATCACACCCAATCAATCATAATTCACATTTTAAGCACGCCCTTGTTATAGAATTTAAATAGAGCAATTATAGTTTTGTTGCATTTCAAATAGGGGACTGCAGGCCTTGACCATAGAAAGAAACAGAAAGCTCTACAATAGAAACAGAACATGTGTTAACTTAGCTTTCAGTGCTGCCAACACAATATTTATTGTGTTGGCTAAATCGAAATATTCCTAACAAAGTGACATATGTCAAATGTACACTATTAAACAATAACCAAACATAAATATATACAATAATAATAATACGCCGGCGATAATAATATAGTTATGGGAAAAAGTAATACAATGATTAGAGTTTTATATATCAATAAAAATGAAATGCTATTATGCAAACTGCAAAAACGAAAGTCGTAAAGTGAAGAATATAATATTCAAGCCGTTTCCAAAACCAAAAAAGTCTTTGGAAAAATGTCTTCGATGGTTGGAATTGTGTGGAAACAATGATTTAAATATTAACAAGATTAATAGGAATGTATATATATATGTGGCAACCACTTTTTGCTTGGTAATTATGAATATCCAGTTCAAAGTGAATCATTTGCAAGTAATTTAATTTTTGACGAACTGAGCATAATTAAGGTATTTACTCGGATATTTACTATAAATACAATGGCGTTGTACACTGACCTAGTCATAAACTTACTTATATATTAAGCAATAAATCGATTCCTAAGTTTAAGGCTAGATCCCTTTAATTATAGCGTCGCTTTACAGCTGCAAATTTCCCTATTTTAGTCCTAATTCTTTTATGAAGAGTCGTATTTATTATATTTGCCAGATACTTGCTGTATGATATAAAGCGAGAACCAAGAAACATTCTGAGGTTGAAAACAACCGATCATACGCATTTTGCTGTTTGGTAAATATATAATTAACCTTTACGTATTCGATTCGAACAAAACTTGTGAAATTTGGAACAGGAAAAACGAGGCTTAATTCTTCCGCTATTTGTTTATGTTTTTAAACACACTTAAATAATATATTTGATTTAGGTTGATGTAAACGACAGCCATAATGATTCAGATAAAGAAAATATTTTAAGAATAAATGATAAGGAAATTGTAATTAATTACAACATACAATCATCATCATCAGCTAATTTAGAACATTCATATTCAAAAACTTCCATGCTGAAAGATTGTTCTACACAAACATCCAACGTAGGTCGCAGGCTTTCTAATAATGCAACAGAAAATTTTAATCGATTCAGTTATGAGGAGTTGAAAAAGTCTGAAAATTATTTTAAGTACTTTACAGGGTTAACGATCAAACAATTCGATATATTTTTTACATACTTAGATCCAAGTGTTATGGATTTTTTAAAATATACGTATGAACAAATTACATCGAAAAAAAAAGTTATCCGAGCAAATAAAACTTTAACGCATCAAGATAAGCTTATTATGTTATTAATTAAGTTAAAGAGAGGATACACATACAAAGAGTTGGAGTTTAATAGTAACATACCTCAAAATTCGGCTGCATCAATTGTCTTTTGTTGGACAAAATTTGTATATTTACAAGCTTCTTCATTAAGAGGCGAGTTATTTAATAGTTGCAGAACTATTAAAAATAAAAATATTCCAAAATGCTTCAGATTTAATATGAAACATAAAATAACCATAATATTAGATTGCACGGAAATTGGTATTCAAATGTCAACCAATTTTAGAAGACAAAGCAATACTTTTTCGGCATACAAACATAAAAATACCATTAAATTTTTAATTGGAATTAATGTATTGGGTGCCATCGTTTATGTTAGTGAAGCTATGGAAGGTTCAATGTCGGACACAGAAATTTGTTTAAAATCAGACATATTAAGATTTTTAAGAGAGGGTGATGTTTTATTAGTGGATAGGGGTTTCACTATACAAGACATTGCCGATCAACATAATTTAATTTTAATAATGCCACCATTTTTGAAAGGACGTATTAAGTTATGTAGAGAGGAAGAAATATTAACAAAGAAAATTGCTAAAGCCAGAATGCACGTTGAACGTGCTATTCAGAGAATAAAGCAATTTAAATATTTTTCTCAACCAATTCCAATAATTTGTTTGCCAACAGTGTCAGCTATGTTTTTTATAGCAAGTCTTTTAGTAAACTTTCAAACTAATCTTGTTATCTAATATTATATATATATCTAGTTTTATAATATCTAATATTATAAAACTTGTTAAAGTTATAGATTTTGTTATTTTTATTTTAGAGATTTATTTCTTGTATTTTTTTAATTATAGGATTCATATGACTGATTTTTTTATATTTTATTTTAGAGATTTATTTATTTTAATCAGTGTCATTTTCAAATTTTGTACTGTAATCTGGTCTTGAATCATGTCTTGCTAAAATGTCAGATTTCCATAAAATTTAATGCGCTGTATTAGTGTGACGTATTTTTGAATGGAGTAAATCTAACTTCTGGGTCACACAAACGACTAGATCGAAAATCGACTTACGTAGAATGCGTCGATGAATTAAAAATCAAAATAAAAACGTTGAATAAAGACATTAAGCAAACAATCAATGTCAATTGGTTTACTTACCTTATACCAATTTAGCAAGTAAACATCATTAAACTGAACATTATGTTTCAATCCCTTTTCCTCATGATCATAATATGTAGTAGCCTGTCTTCTACACGAAAGTCACAATTTTTAAAGTAGAGCGCGAAATTTGAGCGCCCTCTGTGTGTTCATCCTCGAGTCCACCCCGCTGTCCTCATTGCTTTTTTTTGTGCACGGAAGTCAACACGTTTATTCTGCTGATTTGCGTTTTTACTCGGTGTTAACGAAATAAAAGTATGGGAAAACACCGCAAACGACGCAGAAGTTCATCAAGCTCGAGCTTATCATCGGATAGCGACATCAAAGAAAATATCGACAAGTTGTTGAAGAAATTACGAAAAAAACGCCACGCACGTGGCAGGTCAAGAACAAGATCGCCCTTAAGGGAATTAAATCTTCATATAAATCCTTCCCCAGATAAGGATCAACTAGAAGAAATCGAAAATCGAGACGAAAATGGTAAGATTTACAATATAATTATAAGATATTTTCTAGAATTTGGATCGAAAGTGAGGTTAGGAAAAACACATAATCTCACATTTGGGATAAATAAGATTCCATGCAATCTTATGTAAGCTATAAGTGCCATTGGACTTTAGTCGTAATTAATAATTCACATTGATAATTATTAATGTTAATTATAATTAATACCTCACATTTGAGATGAAATTTAAGGCAAATGCCTAGTTTAATCTGGTTTAATGAAACAATTAACAGCATACATATGCTGATTACTAATCATAAATATGGTATTGCAAACTCCAGTGGTGTCAACGAACAACAATCGGACATTCCGCTGGAGCAGGAAATTTTGACACGGCTGAGTGATGAAGGTTGTTCAAGCAAATCTCTAGGGCAACCCATTCACAATGATATATCCAAAAGATGGGATTACATTTTGAAAAATGGTTTATCAGCCGAAAACCGTGCCACACTGATAGAAAAATATCCAGTTGTGGCAAACTGTCCACTGCTAGAGGCCCCAAAGCTAAACCCAGAAGTGTCTACAACATTGAATGAAGCAGCTGTTAAGAGAGACAATCGTCTGCTCGAGTTTCAAACCCAGATTGGTGCAACCATTTCGGGCGTGGGTGAAATACTCAATTCCCTTTTGACAAAAGAAGGGGAGGGGAATAAGTTACAATTAATAGAAGTTACTAGTGACGTTGGAAGATTATTGACAGATCTGCATTTTAACTACTCTCAATCGAGAAGAACATTGGTAGGAACCAACCTCAATAAAAATTTAAAGGAAACCCTTTATAAAGCACCTCCTGATGAATGGCTTTTTGGCAAGGATCTCGGAGATCGAGTAAAGGCTGCCAAAGCAATTGAGAAATCGGGAGAGGAATTAAGGCCTCCAAAAACGCCACTCAAACAAACAAATGCTACAACAAAATCAGGGAGCAAAGTCCAGCATTTAAACTACCAGCGTCCGCCGAAAAATTACAAAGCTGCGCATCCGAGCGGACGGGGTCATTTTGCGCAATCACACCAACAATCCAAACCTCAAGCGAACTACAACCGATACCAGCGGAGCCGACCATCAACTTCCAACCAGTCACGCCGTCGCCAGTCACGTTAAATGTGAGTACTACTGCGTACGCAGGTAGACTTTCTCAGTTTGTATCTGCTTGGAGAAATATAACTGTTGATCCGCTAATTTTATCATGGTTAGAGGGGTATAAAATACCGTTCATATCAAAACCTATACAAAAATTGCCTCCGAAGGAAATAAGGTGGTCCGAGATGGAAAGATTAGATATCCGAACCTCGGTAAATAAATTGTTACACATAGGTGCAATTTCCGAGTGTGAACCAGATAAGAATCAGTTCATATCTAATATATTCTTGATTCCTAAACCAGACGGTTCGAAAAGACTTATTTTCAATTTAAAAAGACTGAATAAATTTTTGAAAACTGAACACTTTAAATTGGAAGACAAGAATATGGCCATAAAGCTGATTTCCACAAATTGCTATATGGGGTCCATTGACCTTAAGGACGCATATTTTTTGGTGCCAGTAGCGGGGGCAGATCGGAAGTTCTTAAGATTTAATTTTGAGGGTCACCTTTATGAATTTTCATGTCTTTGTTTTGGTTTATGCACTGCCCCATGGGTATTTACAAAATTACTGAAACCGGTGATCTCTCATTTAAGATCTAGGGGATATTTATCGGTTCTATATTTAGACGATTTTCTTTTGTTGGGAAATAGTTATTCAGAATGTTTACAGAATATTACTGAGACTAGCTTAAGGTTATCCAAATTAGGGTTTTTAATAAACCAACCGAAATGTCAGTTAATTCCGTCACAACGGTGTAAGTTTTTGGGATTTATTTTCGATTCCAAATCCATGACCTTGGAACTTTCCAAAGAAAAGAAACATAGAATTTTAGATATCACAAACAAGTTTATTTCTACATCCACTTGCAAAATTAGAGAATTTGCGCAATTCTTGGGTTTTTTGGTTGCAGCATGTCCGGCCATAGATTATGGCTGGCTGTATACAAAAAATTTGGAAAGGGCAAAATATTTGGCCTTAAAAAAGGCCAAGGATAATTATAATGCTCCAATGATATTACCTTCTTATATACAAGCTGATTTGATTTGGTGGAAAAAACATATAGTTAACGGAAATTTTTTTATAAAACAGCATACATTTAAAAGGGAAATATTTTCCGATGCTTCTTTGACGGGTTGGGGCGTGGTCTGTGACAAACAGAGAACCCACGGTCACTGGAATGCGGAAGAGAAGCTATGTCACATAAATTATCTAGAACTTTTATCGGCTTTTTTCGGCTTAAAATGTTTTGCCCATGATCTTAGAAATTGCGAGGTGTTATTAAAGAATAGATAACACTACGGCTATCGCCTATATTAATCGCATGGGTGGCATACGTTTTCCTGTTTTGAACAAACTGTCTAGAGATATCTGGCAGTGGTGCGAGGAACGAAAAATATTTATATTTGCATCTTACATAAAATCATCGGAAAATGTTGAAGCCGATTTTGAGTCAAGACGGATAAAAAGCGATACCGAATGGCAGTTATCAGATTTGGCTTTTCAAAGAATTTCCACAATATTTTCACGCCCACAAATAGATCTCTTTGCGACTCGACATAATAGAAAATGCGAGAAATTTATATCTTGGTATCCAGATCCAGAGGCAGTGTGCGTGGATGCTTTTACTGTGACATGGGCTAATTGTTTCTTTTATGCATTTCCACCATTTTCGGTAATTTTAAGAGTGCTTCAAAAAATAATTAGTGACAAAGCAGAAGGGATAGTTGTAGTTCCACACTGGCCTAGCCAGCCGTGGTTTCCTCTATTTATGACCTTGCTTAAAGGAAAAGCGATTTATCTTGAACCAGAACATGATTTGCTTTTCTCTTTCGACAGACAACCACACCCTCTTTGGCGAAATCTTTTCCTGGTTGTCGGAGTATTATCAGCGACGCACTCCGGTTAAGAAATACTCCCGAAGAAGCAATACCAATTCTCCTAGCTTCTATTACTGAATCCACATTAAAACAATATAAATCAGGCCTAAAAAGGTGGTGGACATTTTGCCAGGACGAAGGATTTAATGTATTTTCTGCAACGATAGAAACCTTAATTTTGTTCTTTACTAAGCATTTTAATGATGGGGCTTCATATGGAAGTTTAAATACTTGGAGATCGGCCATAGCCTTTATGATTTCCCCGGATATTGGTTCCGATTATAAGATTAAACGACTTTTTAGAGGTTTTTACAACTTAAAGCCTACAGCTCCAAAATATTCTTCGACATGGGAACCCAAAATTGTTTTGGATTACCTAGCGACTTTGCACCCAAATGAGGATATTGACTTACAAACACTGTCCCATAAGCTGATAACGTTATTGGCATTAGTAACCGCTCATCGAATCCAGACGTTCGCTCTTATTGAAGTTGCTGATATTTTGGTGATCCGGGAAGCTATTGAAATCAAAATTCCGGCTAGAATTAAAACTTCAGGAAAAAACAGAGTGCAACCATCACTATACTTACCGTTTTTTAATGAAAAACCAGAACTATGTGTGGCAAGAACCCTCCAGGTGTATTTAAATAAAACGAAATTGTTAAGAGGACCCGAAGCAAAAAAGCTTTTTCTTACAATAAAGAAACCTTACCGGGAGGCCGCTAAGGATACCCTGAGCCGTTGGGTCAAGTGCGTTTTGAAGAAGAGTGGTGTAGATACTGAGACATTTAAAGCCCATAGCACACGACACGCGTCTACTTCGGCCGCAAAAAGATCGGGGGTCAGTATCGACACTATTAGATCTACAGCCGGTTGGTCAAACCGTTCAGAAACGTTTGCAAAATTTTACAATAGACCAGTAAATACAAATAACATTCATTACCTATACTTTAAACATCTACATATTATGATCATGAGGAAAAGGGATTGAAACATAATTAAAAGATCAAACGAACTTACCTTAAGTGACGTTCGATCTTGATTATGTGATATCCCTTTTCCGAAATGATCAGTCCCACCCACCCAAGAAGAGATCTTCCCTGGTAATGAATAATTGACTCTAAAAACAATGAGGACAGCGGGGTGGACTCGAGGATGAACACACAGAGGGCGCTCAAATTTCGCGCTCTACTTTAAAAATTGTGACTTTCGTGTAGAAGACAGGCTACTACATATTATGATCATTTCGGAAAAGGGATATCACATAATCAAGATCGAACGTCACTTAAGGTAAGTTCGTTTGATCTTTTAATAAACCTTTTTAAAACATTAATATGAATGTTCGATGTAGGTTGATACTATTGACACTTCCTATTGACAGTTGTTTGTTTGACTCAATAGGCAGTTTTACCCCAACAAAATTTTCGTGGCTACGTCATCACTAATACAGTGTATTAAATTTCAAAAAGTAATTCAGACTGATTCAATCTAATATAGTTTCTGAATATTTTCCATGGCAATGACGAGCCGTTAAATTTGAGATGGCGAGAACTGTACATTTTTTTGCGTTCAGCAAGAAACTTTTTATAATAAAAATTATAGTGAGTCTAATATTCATTAGTTTTGTGATACACGACAGTGATAATCTATACTAATTTAGTCTTATTTATTTGTTTTACTCTCGGTTTTATCGAAGCTTTAGTTTATAATAAACAAATTTTGATTTATTTACAATGCTTTTATTTATTATAATTTACTTTAAAATTAAAATCCGTTGGTACTAAACCTCTCGGTACTCGCATACAAAACATTTCAGGAACATATACATTATAATAAAAATTAGGAATTTTTGTTTTAATTTCATTTAGAATATCTTCCACATCTTCAAAATTTATTCGTAAAACTAATATATTTATTGGAGACCACACTACAAGATGAGCAAATGATAAATTAAATATCATCATTTGTGTAGCTATTTGAAATAAATATTGATGATCTTTTTTTATACAAATAGAATTTGACCTATCTTTTTGCAAAAAGAAACTATTAAGTTGATCATTGGATAAATGATCTGAAAAATTTTCTGGATCGCAATTTTCTAATACTTTTGGGCATTTGATTTCAATTATTCTGATAATTTTGTTATCTTTGTCCAGAATTATCCCGTCAGCACTACAAGCTAAGTAAGGAAAACTTTTATTGCAGACAAGGCCCATTTCTATTAAATTTTCATCATCATTTACATATATATGTAATACGATATGCTATATAGCATATCGTATTGCCTTCTGGCTAGAGATTCACTCGATTTTCCATATTTCATCGCTGAAGTACCTTCCCAGTCCGAATCAAAACGATATAAATGTTTTTTTATAAAGTTTATTTTGGCATCATCAGTTTGCAAACGTGCCACTGTTTTTGTAACTGAAGCAGTAATAAAAAAAGTTCTCCAGTGAAACCACTCTTCACCACCTTGAACGCCCTTAATCTCAAAAATTTCGTCTTGGTATTGGTCGGACCAATTGCTCATGTTTTCTTGAAATTGATCACATTTTATTTTCGCAACTTTCGTTTCATCTAACGAGTAGTTAAAATCATTGTATTCGATTTTGAGAATTTCTGAAAACATACAGTTTTCAGGCAATGTTTGTAGGTCTGCTATGAAATTATTTAAATGCTCAGGGTCCCTGATATAGTCTGTCGGTCGTGGATCAAACTGTGATCTTTCTGCTGGTCGAAATCTCTTCATTTTGTAATCAGCTTCATTCACTGATTGCGGACATCTTTTGTTAGAGCCAATTCCCCATTGTCGAGGTTTGCTTGTTGGTGCCAAAGGAATTAATTCATGTCCATGTTCAATAACATGTTTTTCAAGAAATAACAGTAAAGCTGCTACATGGCTGCATTTTCCCAATGATGACTGCTTACACTCGCAAATTCCTTTCATTATTGCACCAGATAATTGATTCAAAAATACTTTTACGTTATATTTTCTTGTTAGTCGAAAACTAGCTTGTATTTTTGCTTTTAATACATATGCTTGCGTGTCTTGGCCATCTTTCACTTCCGATATATAATTGCTCTCTACATACTGGTTACCCCTTCGAAACGGTTTTTGACTTGTTTCATTAACATGGTCACCAACACCAATTAAATAATTAAATATGTGGCATCTGTTAAAATATTGAGGTATATTTACTGAGGGAAACAATCCCCAAATAATTTATTCTTGTTTCCTTGGTATTGTTGTTCCTGATGTTGAAGGAGCCTCAAATTCGGTTTGCGCTTTCTTCAAATCATACCATTTACCTCTGTCAATGTCTAACGCAATTTGATCTTCCCTTCCAGCCAGAATACAATTCTCAATTCTATAATAATAAAATATTTTATACTAATTTAATTTAATTTGATTTTTGCAACACCTTTTAATTATACAATGAAAGGCTTAAAGTCTCTTCACTAGTATTTATTGTGCGACATGTTTCGAACTTATTAGAAGTTCATTTTCAAGCTTGTGGTTGATTGAACGATCGAAGAGCAATCTAGTGAATAAATACTAGTGAAGAGACTTTAAGCCTTTCATTGTATTCCATACAACTTCACTTCAAGAACAATGGACCTTTTCCAATTTTATCTTTTAATTAACTCAATTTTTTTTCCATTTTTCTTTAAACCTCTACACTGCAACCATCTTCGCAACTCCACGACAGAATTTTTCCCGATGTTAGAGTCATTAAGTATGGCACCTGGTACTTCATTCGGCAGTAAAATGATATGTTCATCCATTGCTTATAAAAAACTTGGATCACTTTTTACAATTCACTACTAGGTAATGAATGTACTAAGTTGAACTAAAAATCAAATTAAAGATTTAATCAAATAAATTTGTACTTTATACAAAATGTAGGTTACCTTTTCAATAAACTGGAATTGGTCACAAATTACAAAAACTTATATCGTCAAAAAATGTACGTATTTATAAAGGCACCTTGCAAGTCACAAAAACTCGTTGTCTAAAACAATGGCGGAAAGATGTAAACAAAGAACATTGGGTTGCCTAATTATGTTTTGTCTCAGACCAAATTAATATAAAATTATTAAAATGTGATCATAGATGGTTACAATTAATAGAAAATTAGGTGCTGGTACACTTAACCACCCCCAATATTTTTCAAAATTTTTTGTTGCATTATGTAGCTTGGGTCATTCTGAACCCATTGGTACCTATCTTAATTGAGGAAATTTTGATATTTGGCAAAAAAACGGTTTTTAAAAATCAAATTATTGTATAAATATTTTTAACGCGCATTTATACGAAACTACTTGCAAAGGCTTTGCAGGTCAATGGTGATAGTGCGCGCTTGCCGTGCGTTAGTCCACGGTTCGAATGTAGCTAGCCGCAATCTTTTTTATAACTTTTGTTTTTTTTTAGGAATATTTTTTTGTTTTTAACATAGTTTTGACTCAAATATGGTTTACTCTTACCTTCTGAATCAATCTAAAGTTGTTTTTTCTTGAATGGTTTTTCAAGCCTGATTAGATGCTGCAGATTGTCTGATTATCCGGAGACAAAGGCTTTTGTTAGTTTTTGCCATTTTACTTTTTGATTTTTGGAATTTGTTCAAAATTTTTAATATTTTACATTTGGATTATAAGTACAAAAAAAAAAAAAAAATAGAATGTTTGTAATTTGATACTTTTTTGTAATTTGATACTTGGGTGGGTGCTGGTATGGTGGTATGTTGGGTTAGATTTACGATTTTGTTTGTTATTCTTGCGCAGGGGTTAGGTTAGATTTACGATTTTGTTTGTTATTTTTGCCCAGGGGTTATGTTAGGTTAGGTTAGGTTTACGATTTTGTTTGTTATTTTTGCGCAGGGGTTATGTTAGGTTAAGTTAGATTTACGATTTTGTTTGTTATTCTTGCGCAGGGGTTATGTTAGGTTAGGTTAGATTTACGATTTTGTTTGTTATTTTTGCGCAGGGGTTATGTTAGGTTAGGTTAGATTTATAATTTTGTTTGTTATTCTTGCGCAGGGGTTAGGTTAGGATAGGTTAGACTAGATTTATGATTTTGTTTGACAAAAAATGTATTTTTGTTCTAAAATCTACTTGTGGCCTTAATACAAACTTAAAATACTATTATACTTAAAAAAAATTCAAAAACAAAAAAAAAATTACGAAAACTAACAAAAACCTTTGTCTCCGGATAATCAGACTATATGCATCTAATTAGGCTTGAAAAACTTTTCAAGAAAATACAACTTTAGATTGAATCAGAAGGTGGGGGTAAACCATATTTTTACCAATCAATTAATCAAATTAAACTTAAATATTTTAATTAAAAAAAAAAAGGTAAGCAGCGAAGCTCGAACTCAAGACCAACGCATGGGAGTCGACGCTGCTACTGCTGCACCCAAATAGCCGTTCTATAGTAGTTAAAATTAATTCTCGCTTATCAATTAAACAATATTTTACACAATTTTCAAAATCGATTTTTGAAAGATTTTTGAAATTTCCTCAACTAAGATAGGTACCAATAGGTTCAGAATGGCCCAAACTACATAATGCAACTAAAAATTTTCAAAAATAATGGGGGTGGTTAAGTGTACCAGACCCGAAAATTAGTTTATAAATCAGTTATAATGTAAAAAGTTTAAATAGTAACATTTTTGTACATTGTAACTACAAACTATAGATATCTACTTTATCTTTTTTAAGCTATAGTTGGTAGTTATGATTAGCAACTTCATATTATGCTGCATCTCAATTTCAGAGCTTTGTATCTCACTCGTTTCAAGGCCTGCAGTCCCCTATTAAAAACAGTTGCCATACCACGCCCAGACACAATTTTTAAATCCATTCGTTAAATTATAGAGTGATTACAGTTTTCTTTTACAACTACAGTTTTCTTTCTTTAAATAAATGTTTTACCACGTTTTACTTCTAGATCTATGCAATTTACAACACATGCGGCTGAGGGGAACTGAATAGGTGCAAGACATATAAACTGGGACCACGGCTTATCTGTAAGCTTATCTGTGTCTATACCACTCACAAAAAAACCCAGAAATAAATTTAACTTGTGAGGAATACTGCGACGTCAATGATGCATCAATTTGTAATGCCACTTTGTCCTCAAGTTCTTTGTCACGCTTAAAACCAGAGCCTTCTTGTGCCAATAGGTTTAGTAATATAAAAAAAGTGCAAAATTATGTAATAAAGTTGATATTCTGCAAGAAATGTTAAAGGTACAAAAAAAAAGCAAGAAACAAAGCGCGAAGAATTCAAAGAAATGATGCAAATGATAAATGAACAATATAATCAATGCCATCAGCAAATCAGCAAATTATGGCTGTAATTAATTCGCAAAATAAAAATAAGAAAAGAAAGAGGTCAAGTGATTCCGAATAAAATATATTCTAGTGGTTCCACTTATTTTTTGCCGATATAGGAAGTCTGATAATTATTTTGTATCGTTTAAAATAGTTTTTAATTTGTTATTAGAAAGTATACCCGAATGGGATATCTGTATTGATTGTGGCGGGTTTTCTCCACGACATACAGGAAAAGGTTATTCATTGTTTAAATAAAATGCAGAAAACATTTTCAGAATACACATATATTATAAAAACCTACTTCTACAATTCTAAGGTTTCAATAAGGCAAGGTAGACATCTCGTCTTTACATTAGGTTGCCTGTATTAAGTTTTTGCACTTACATTTTTGTTATGTGTGCTCGATGTTACGAAGCCGCTTGTTGTAGCTGCTGGCTGGCGGGAACGTTGAAGATGGCCCAATTGGTGGATTTAGTAACGCAGTTTCAAACGCACTACACTCTGCTTCTCTTTAATGCGTGTCGCACTTATCCTCGCACTTTTTGTTCTTATCTTACATTTGGCCGCTCACTCTCGATAATTGATCTCCTTACGATTTGCCAAATATTCGCTACTGACTACCCGAGACTCGAGATTCTAAGTGCTTTGACTGAACAGACTCAGTCAAAACTTCAAGACTGACTACTGACCGACTAACTTCTTACTTTTTGCATAATGCACTCCTTATATATGCTTCTAGTTAAAATAACAATTACATTCAATAATTAGTGCAATACTTAATACTATTAGCCAAATTGATGAAACAGTATTTTTTAAAGATTGTTTAAATTTACTATTGATGATATGATGCTATTACAATTATAGTTTGGAACATGCATTGTCCATTTAATTCGTAAACAAAATTATAAACTCATCTATAGGAAAGATGATCTCATATATTGATTTAAATAATAATAAAATAAAATTCCTAAATTTTAGCCACCACATGATACATCTATACTTAAGCGTTGATAAATAGAGAGAAAATGTTTGGTTTTGAGTTAAAATAGTATATTGTGTTATTAGGATTACAAGTGTCACTTTGTTTGTTGAACATTGGGTGGTATGCATAAAAAGTATTACTTGCTGATGCTTCAAGTACATACTACAAAAATACAAGTACATACTATGCAAATCAAGTACTTACTGTATTAATGAAGTACGAACTACGCTCATGTAGTAGATACTACTATGTACTTGAATATATAGAAGTATCTACTTGGCTTGAGAAGTACCAACTGCAAATTTTGTAGTAACTACTACATAATTCATAAATTTGGTCCGTCTGGTAGTATATCCTTCAGTTTAAGTGAAGTTGCTATTTTAGAAACTTCTGCTATTATAAAATATAATTTTAATTAAATAATATGGCTGCGTTTATGAATGTGCGTACTAGAAAGGTCTATAATAGTAGACGAATATACAACGATGAACTATATCGTAAATTATTCAGGTAATTACAATCAATTATCATCATAAAGTTAAATTTAGACAAAAACAGTTGCTTATTAGATTCAACCGAGAAAATGTAGAATGAATTGCAAATCATTTTCTCGGTGATACGGATTTGTTGGAAAGAAGAGGTGGAGCTTTATCATCTATTAAAAAAATGGAAGTGTTTTTGCGAAGTTTAGGCATGTTAAATAAAACAAGTGTAACATAAATCTAATATAATAAAAATGTCTTGCAGGAGATCCTGGATTTGAGCAGGGGGTTGCTGTTGATATCGGCGTACATCAATGCACAGTATCCAAAGTAATTAAATCAATATCAGATTCAATTTATTTAAAAAGGAATGAGTGGATAAAATTTCCACACACAGTTGAGTTGCTTAATGCTGCGATCGAAGAATGGGCAAGTATAAAGCAAATTCCAAGAGTGATAGGTGCTATTGACTGTACACACGTGAAAATTTCAAAATCATTGATTCACGATGATGAATATGTCAACAGAAAAGGAGTATGTTCAATTAACGTTCAAGCAACTTGTAACGCGAAAGAAATTTTTACTAGTGTTGATGCATCTTGGCCGGGTTCAGTGCATGATATTCGAATTTGGAAAAATTCACTTATTTATGACTCCATGTGTAACAACATGCAAGAGGCAGCATTATTGGGCGATGAAGGATATGGTGTTGCACCATGGATGTTAACTCCATTTAAGAATCCAATAACTGAAGTTCAAAGAAATTATAATATTGTGCACAAGAACGAGCGAGTTGTGACAGAGCGCTTTTTCGGTCAGTTGAAACGACGCTTTCCTATGACGAATTACACTATTCGCTTACAAACCGAAAGAGTTCCAAACTATATTTTGAGTGCATTTGTCCTGCATAATATAGCAAAACATCTGCATAATCCATTTAATGATTTTGATCCTGTTGTACTTGAAATACATGATCAACAAATAATTCAGGCTAATCAAGGACAAATTCGAATTGCGGGCATCAATCGCAGAAATAAAATTGCAGCAGCTATATTTCATAATGCAAACTAAATACATTAAATATCATTTATAACTTTTATTATTAAATATTTTGTAATAATAAAATTTAAGCTTTTTATTTTATAAACAAATAAACAACTAACAATAAACATGACACAAACCCTCGAACAAACCAATATAACTAAATATAAATAATAACAAGTAAATAACTAATAATAATAATATAATTTTAATTGGACATTTCCTTCTCAATCAACAGATTTACTAATTGCTCAACTCCTCTTGCAGCTTGCTCTAAAGCAATAGCAGCACTTTCTTGAGCGTTAGCGACAGACTGTTGAGCTTTAGCAGCTGACATTTGTTCTTCTGCAGCTTGAATTTGCTTTACTAGACATAGTTTCTGCAGTTTTATCACTGACATGTCTTCATTCACTGCTGTATTGCATTCACCATTTCCTGTTTTTCGTTTCTTAGCACTGCAGGATGTGCTTGGGCTAGGATCACTGCATTCTTCTGGTACATCTAATAAATTATGTTTGGGCGTATGCATAGATGTGAATTGATATTAAACAAAATTCGTTACCTGCAGATTTGTCAACTATTTGAAAACCAGCCTTCGATGCTCCTGGAACTTTATGTAGTGCCGGATTACATTCTTTATTCCACAAATTATAAAAATTTTCTTGCCACTCAGACAACTTAATCTTTTTATTCCCGGTTTTCTTTAAGTCAACAATATTTTTAATTTTAGATTTCATGTTGTTAAACTTTTTTAAAACCTTTTTGGTGTCTAGTTCTTTTTTCATTTTATGATTAAACTCACCTGTGAGTTGTTTTAAAGATTCATCTTTAGCACTTTTAATTTTTGGAGTCATTCTTTTATCAAACAAAATTTTATGGTCTTCTAAAAGAAAAACAAAGCACAACTGTTCATTTTTTTCTTCGCCTATGTCTTCTTCCTCTTTCGGAATCATGATGGTCACTCATATTACAATAATAATTTTAGCACTGGCAAAATAAAACACTTTTCGGTAGTGCGGTTTAAATGCGTATAATATTTGTATTATCTTTAAAACGTATAGGGTGCAAAAAAGTAGATACTGAAAAACATAGGATAAATTTGTAGTAGATACTTCTTCATGTATCTACGCATAAGCATTAGCATGTACAACTTTTTATGCATACCACCCAATGTTTGCGTTTGCGAGGCGAAGCGCAGCGTAGCCGAGCTAATATTGCGAGCTAATATTGCGAATCCAACAAAGTACTTTCAATCCGAATAACACATACTATTTTTTCTCCAACCGAAAAATTATTATAAAATCATTAATTTAAAAATTATCTAGACATTTTGTACTATAATTATTAGGTAGCCTTGACTCTTTACATATTATTTGAGCTGTCCAATCAAATCATCATTCGCACTTCAATTATTAATCTTTTACTAATACAGTAGGTACTTTTTTGCACTTCCGGGATTAAACGCCTACTTTAAGCGTTATTTTGAGGGACTAAAGTGGTACTTTTAATCCCTTGGGATCAAAATATTTTTTAATCCCCCAAATATTTTTTTACTAAATTCGAAGGCAATTACATTAGCAATAGCTATTGTTTTATCGAGCAGCAACTTGATTTATATATATAAATTACTAATCAAGTTGTGTTTACATCATTTTAATTTTTGATCTATTTGAAAATCAGTAATTTGAAACTCATTGGAAGTGCAAAAAAATAGCGTATATACCACTGGACTAAAGTACCTTTTAATCCCGTGGGTGGTTTATTATTAAACTACAAAAATATCATCTACATATCTTTTCCAACAAATTCGCTGCATTTCACTCATTTTTTCATAGATTATTTAAAATTCCAATGTCTCAAATTAATTTCAACCAAGAACTTAACACTATAAAACAAATAGCTTTAAATAATGAGTTTCCCCTTAATATTATTAACAAAATTTATTATAGACATTTACATAAACAATTTAATTCATATCATATTACTTCTTCAGAAAACTCTAAATTTAATTATTTTTCAATTACATATTTTGGAAAAGAGTGTTTAAAGTTTGAGAAATATATTTCAATCATTTAATCTAAATATTCCATTAAAAACATTCCATAATTTAAAGTCTGCTTTGGTTAAAAATAAGGACACAATTCCTTTTTCAAAAAAATCTGGTATATATCGTCTTTGCTGTAGTTCTTGTAATGCTCAATATATTGGTCAAACTGGAAGAGCATTAGAAGAACGAATTAAAGAACATAATAGATATATTTTAAAAATTCAAAATAATCAACTTGAAACTAACTTTTATCCATTTGCTAATCATATTGTATTTAATAAACATAATTTTTCCCTAACAAATAACGTAAAATTAATTCATAGTTGTTCAAAATCATCAATTTTAAATAATCTTGAAATTTTAGAAATTAAAAAGTCGTTACAAGATCCTAATATTATCGTGTCAATGATTATATTTTCGAGTCTAATACAATTATTATAGATAGCTTGATTTCAAAATTAAACTCAATGAATTAACTTGCTTTTATTTTAATATCGATATTTTAATTCGTTTGTTTTTGTATCTATTGTCAATGTCAATATATATTGCAATTTACCAATCGACAATTTTTATCAAAAAATTAAAGATTATATCAAATTTAAATTGAATCATACTTCAAAATAAGGTTAGTGCTATTTGTTGTTGTTATTCTGCTGTTTTTCTATTGAAAATTGTTTCTATCTTAGCCTGATGATGAGTTTTTAACTTGAAACATGTTGCTTTAATTTGTTCAATATATAAATAAAATATATTGAAAATTTATTCAGTGGAGAGACTATAAGACTATTTTATTATAACTTTGACTCCACTATAAGAAATATGAACCTACTTCACACTATTAAATATATTTCTGTTCTGTTTTTGTATTTTCTCAGATATTTAGAATTAATAGTTATTTGTTTACCTAGACGAGAAAGTCAAGTTTTTTGCGGTGAGAGAAGATATGCACTTATCGAAACGCGAAAAAACACTTTCTCGTAGTGGTGAACACAATAATTTATTTCTTACAGTAGTTATATAAGTAAAAAATTACAATTGGAACTCCTGTGACTTCATGATGGGAAGATTTGAATGAAATAATCTTATGTTAACATATCACCGAATGAGGTTTTTAAGCTCAAGTCAAAAATCATTTTTTTCTTCTTATTTTTAAAATTTTAGAAGTTCACCGTACTTCTAAAATTGAGATATCATCATCAATCGCAGGTCAACCCATCAACCTGCTTCGCTAGGAAAATAAGATCAGGTGTTACTTTTATTATATCCATAGATTGAATGCTCTCCATAGTTCGTATTGGGATCAGTTTGTTTCACTTAGTGCTTATATGTGTAGGAAATAAAGTATTATTAATTGAAAAGTTATTAGCGTTAATTTATCCAAATTATTAGGCTACGGACTACCCTCCGTAGAGCACGCAAACATATCAAGTAAAAGTTCAATTCGTTAACCACCGGGCAAAGTAAGGCTCGGGTTGGTAACAATTTGATGGCAGCTAAAGTGATTACTATAGAAAAATCTATTGTTCAAAATGCCAGATAACGTAGCAGACAACCCGCTTACAGTAATCGTGCCAATCTTAAGTCTAGGCATGATAGCAAATACAATAGATTCTTTTTGGGTACAGAACGCGACCGCGTATCGGCGTATTTTGAAAACATTGAAATTAGATCAAGACTAGACACATCGACGGAAGCAACAACCTTAAATATAACTAAGTATAGACTAAGCGGTGAAGCTTATAGATATTACAAAACTAAAAAAGCAAGATACTCTAAATTTTGAAGACTTTCGGAAAGCATTCTGCCAAAGATTTGCCCCAGTAACCCATCCAGGGCAGGCAATATTTAAACGAAGTAAATGTTATTAGCGACATGATGAGACAATTGCTCAATTTGTCGCGCGATTAAAACTATTAGGCCAGAAAATTTTAGAGGAAAAAAAATACGGGATTAGAGAAAAAATGCAAACAATTAGTGTTAAATCAATTTAAACTGGGAATGAAAAGAGATCTAGCTATAAATATCGGGGTAGATTTAATGCGCTAAAAAAACCTAACAATCACTAAAGGGGAAAAATCGCAACTTTTGAGGAACTGAACCAGATAACAGTGAGAACCCGACTGAAATCACAAGTAGCAAATCTTAACGCCAGATAGGAAAACTGTCAATATTGTGAGAAAAATAATCACCCAAGTTAAAAATGTTATTTCAAGAACTCACAACCGCGAACTAATAATTACAAAACAAATTATAACCCCAGCACAAATAAGCAGAGCAATAGTAATGCCTTCAGAATTAATACAAACCATCCACCCAGAAATTTCAACAACTGGGGAAATAACCATAACTATTCCAGAAACAGATATGAACCATGACAAAATTTTAGAAATTATTCGTATTCATATGACCAAAGCCGCTACCCTTCTTAAGGTACTAATTCAGGTTCACATCAAAACGAACACGTACATTTAAACTCCAAGAGCCCTTTGTACAACACCCCGAACGAACGTCTTTTATACGTCAGTATCAAAGACAATAATTAACACCCAATTTTAATATGCCTAAATATTCCTCACATAAAAGCAATGTCAAATAAAGCACCAGAAACAATATCGATTTTTATAAACCACTGACCCGTAATTTTTTGTTAGATACAGGTTCAGCAGTAACTATACTGAAACAGTCTTGTATAAATAATTATTCCGGAAATTCGGTTGTCAATGTGGATACTACCTTGACGGCAGTAACGGACCACGAAATTAATACCTGAGGACTAATATCATTAAATTTTGGAGTTACAATAAATTTAGTATACGGAGAACTAAACGCAATCATTTGTGAGGATAGTTTACCAAATGATGTAGAGGTTTTCTAAAATATTTTAATACAATTATATGTTAAAAAGAGAACATTTTAAAAATCGGTAATTGTAGCATTCCAATCACTTATTATCAAAACAATCAAGATATTATAAATGACAAACAAGACGTGGAATTCAGGGGTGAATCCAAAACAGAATCAATTCAAAAAATTGGTAAAAAAAGAAATACGACGATATAGAAATTAGTATCAAGGAAAAACCCATCGAAAAGAGTTTTCGTAAAGGCCGCCGAGCACCAAGAAAGCATTTTTTTAGGGAATAATAATTCAAAAAAATCTAAAAACAGGTTGTCGCTAGAAGCCAAACCGCAAAGCATAGAAACAGTAGTTAATGTAGTCGAATACGGAGAAATTAGCTCCGAAGAGGAGAAAGATATAGTAGAAAATACTTACGTTGAAAGAAAGAAAAGTTTCAAACGAGATGATAAGGTAGAGATGGAGACCGATTCCAGCGCGATGCAAACTCGTCATAAATTGTAAACGCAAAAATAAATTACACGGAAGCGAAATATTGATAGAGCCATGTGAAATAGGAGTTAATGGGGTAATGGCATCCACAACATTAGCTAAAAATAAAGATCCATGTATAATGAGGCTAGTTAATATAAACAATTTTAAAGTTTGTTTAAAGAGAAATACTGTTATAGAAAAATCGAAAAATTATGTTAACCCAAGACTTGAAGAAAAATCTGTAGGGCACGTAAACTCAGTAAAAACTGATCATTCGGGAATGCCAGAAGGGTTCGATTTTTTTCATTTATCACAAAACACTATAAAAATGTTAACCGACGTGTTAAGTAAATACCAATCGATATTTTGTTCAGACGGTGAAGTACTAACAAGCACCAACAAGGTACAGCATAGAATAATAAAAGAAAACGTATCGCCCATTACTAAACGACCTTACAGTATCATTCAATCTAAAACCAACCCTGAATGCCGAAATTGAGAAATTATTAGAAACTGGTGTAATCAGGCAATCAGGATCCTTTTGGTCGGCTCCAGTGGTAACAGTCGCAAAAAAATCCCTCAACGGAGAAAATAAAATTCGAGTTTGTATCGACTATAGGGCATTAAATTTGGTTACAAAAAGAGATTACTACTCGTTACCAAATTTACAGGAAGGTTTAGAAATGTTTGCCCGCGCTTTTGTAAACCACATTATTACAAAGCACGGGTGCCCAAAGCAACTGATTACAGACCAAGGTAGCATTTTTTTATCTAAATTAATGAAAGAAGTTTGCCAACTTCTAAATATTTAAAAAATTTAAACTACTCCCTATCATCCCCAATCAATTGGTATGATCGAACGCAGTCACCGCGTATTCAAAGACATTTTATCTCATATCATTAAAGAAAGACAGCAAGATAGGGATGAGTGGTTACAACCTGTTTTAATGTCGTACCGAACTAGTATTCACTCAAATACAGGGTACAGTCCGCATTTTATATTATATGGTCGTCATCCGGCAAATACCAATAGCCGAATAAAAGCAAAAAGATTTATTTAAATACGATTGTGACGAAAATTACGTATCGGAATTAATGCTAAATTTACAACAAATTTATAGTCATGTTAAGGAAAATATAGATACCGTAACGGAAACACGGCATCAGCGATTTAACAAGAAAACTATTGAAAAAAACTTTGAATTAAGCGAGTTACTTTATTTACATGATCCGAGTTTTCGTATTAGACTTTCAAAAATATTAAGCAAGTCGTGAAGTATCGTCTTAGATAACTCATGTGATAATGACTTAAGTTTACTATACGAGGGTAAAGCCACGTTAGTGGCACATGACGGAAAATGTATCGTTGTTAAAGACCAAGGCAGATTATTCGGGTTTGCTCTAGAAAAGACAATCAGCGTTTGTGGGCAGGAAATTTGGCAAACCGACATTTCAAATAGTTACTCGAGAAGATAATTTTTTGGAACCAAGATTTCAACTACTCAAGCAAAATACAAATTTGATGACATATATTAACAGCAAATTCTTGTACTCAGAACAAGCGTATAAGCGATCATTAAGCCGGCTCTATATGGACACCGCGCATAAAAGTTGTCTGACCCATCGAGAAATTCTAAAGATCGCGATCTCCACTATCCTGAAGCATAAAGTAATTATAGGAATAATTTTAGGTAACAATATTAATAATTTTAGGTATCAAATAGTAATAATTAGTATAGATGTCTAAATCATGTTCTTTGTAAATAGTTTTTTAATAAATAGTTCTAAATGGTTTTTGTGTGTTTGTCGGTATTTTGTATTAACATAATGTTTTTACCGGAGAAGATAAAATTTTATTACTTGTTTTTATATTACTTGTCAAGAAAAGTTCAGGCGGCGTAAGGATATGCGTGGATTTTCACAAATTAATCCAAAAGACCATAAAGAATCGTTACTTTTTTCCAAGAATCGACGACCAGATGGAAAGACTAAAGGCCGCTAAATATTTTATCAGTTTTGATTTAAAAATGGAATACCACCAAATGCCGATGTGTTAGGATCAATGCGATTCACTACAGTATCAGCATACATGGATGATATATTAATACCAGCCCGAGATATAGAAGAAGGACTACTGAAATATGAAAAGGTTTTAAAATTACTCCAAGATGCTGGACTGACATTAGAACTTTTTAAGTATCATTTTTTTAAAACTACAATCTTGGTCATGAAATTGGCAATGGAACTGTTCGACCTGAAAAAACTAAAATCGATGCTGTTAAAAGATTCCCGGGACGTTTTGCAGAAATGGCAGCCCCATTGACTAAACTCACCAAAAAGGACACGTCCTTTAAGACTCTTTATGAAAGTTGAACAACAAAATGCTTTCGAAATGTTTAAAGAAAAACTAACTACACGACCTTGTTTGTCCATCTATGACGCAGATATGAAGACGGATGTTCACACGGATACCTCTAAATATGGTTTTGGTGGAATCTTCCTACAAAAACAAACAAAAATGTAATAAAGCCAGTAGTTTATTATAGTCGGCAGACAACACATCAAGAACAAAAGTTTCATTCGTATGAGTTAGAAACCCTGACTGTCGTAAATAGTTTGGAACGTTTTCGAATATATTTAGCAGGTATTAAATTTAAGGTTGTTACAGATTCCAACGCTGTGCAAACTTAGGTGTTTGAATTCCATATTGCATATCGTCCCGGTAACATAATGACTCGCGTTGATGCACTCAGCCGAAACCCTATTAGTAACAACGAAGAAAGCGAAGTGGTACTTACTTTAGATATTAGCGAAGGTAATTGGATTTTAGCAATTCAATTTAAAAAAAAAACGCGGCAACCGTATATACACATGCTTGTTTGTTTACATTCTAAAATTAAAATTATTAAAATTCAACAATTTTCACAACATTAAAATGCGTTTATCACATCAAGTTGTTATTCATCATTTTCTGTGAGATTGTAGTTATTTGTGTGGCTTTCGATGCCTAATTCACCGTCAGGTGAGAATCCTAACCTCAAACCGGCACCGGATCAACTATGCAAAGGCTGTAAGACCAAGGTGGTACGACCTGTTGCTTGCAATGTTTGCGATGCCAAATATCATCCCAGCTGTGCTAACAAAACTGGAAAACCTGATGAAAAATCAAATTGCTGCACTCCTTCGCATTTCGTAAATTACAACAATCCATTTTCTTTTGCCGGTGTAAAAGGTGTTAAACGCCCTCGATCCGAACTCTACAAAGACGACTTGGATGACTTTATGAATCTACTCAACAAGGTCGTGTCCACAAATGCAAATATGGAGCTAAAACTTTCGAAATTAATTGATGAAAATAAACTTTTAAGAGATGAAATCACCTACATCAAAAATAAAATGGATACAAGTCCAAACTCACAGCCAAACTATACTACTTTTGCGTTGACTCTCAAAAAGACCGTCTACAACGTTATTATTAAGCCTCATGATTCCAACCAAGTCTCAAATGTAACCAAGAGCGATCTCCTGAAGGCCATTAATCCAGCAACCGCAAATCTGCCCATTTCAGATCTTCGAAACGTGAGCAAAGGAGGTTTGTGAGTTACAATTCTAAACAAAGTAGTGATGATTTTAAAAAAGCGGCAACAGAAAAACTATCCAGTCGATACACCATACAAGAAGTAAAATCATTGAATCCCCAAGTACGAATTGTTGACGGATAAGCTGGATCTTGATACCATAACCGATTATCTGAAGACCCAAAATGCAGATATTTTTGCTGCAACTAGCACTTGTGAAGTGATTTCAGTAAAATCAACAAAGAGAAACAATAAGGTTTTTCAAGCATTTGTTCAACTTGATACGGAATCCTACATCAGGTTAATTTTGGCTGGCAAAGTATTCGTTGGATACGACTATGGTTCCGTTTTTGATGCTGTTGAATTAGGAAGATGTTTCAACTGCTGCAGTTTACATAATCTGGGCAAAAATTGTACCCGAAAGGCTGTCAGTCCATTATGCTTTCTTGAACATCCTGCTAATGAATGCAGGAAGGATCTGCCTGTAACAGAACTAAAATGTGTAAATTGCAATTTATTAAACCAAAGAGCGTCAGTTAAAGTCGATGCAAATCACGCCGCTTGGGATGTGATTAAATGCAATTCGTACTAAAGAAACTGAAAACAACAATTCTTGGCAACCAATCGCAAAAAATTACGTCATATGAAGTAAATTCAGAGTGCATTAAACGTAGAAAACGCCAAATCTTCTATAAATTCCATCACCACAAGTGAGCATCAACTTTATCTGCTGCATCAAAACATGCAGTCGATAAGAAATAAAACCCTTGATGTAGAACTTTTGTTAAATACCATGGAATGCAAACCTCAGATTCTATGTTTTACTGGGCACTGGTGCACTAATGAAGAACTTCAATTTGTAGCCATTTCTGAGTTTAAACTGGTGGCATCATATTCAAGATCATTTAAATGAATGGTTGAACGGAATGAACGGAATTAACGGAATTAAATGTCTGGTTGAATGTTAAGACTTAAAAGACTTCAATGAAGAAGTAGCTATTGAATGTTGTTGTGCTGTAAATATTATGTTAAAAATATGTGTTTTGTGTATTTATAAATCTCCACTAGGATCTAATGAAATATTTTTCGAAAATTTAAATAAGTTGCTACACTTTTGTTCAACAAAATTTAAAAAATATAAAATTATTTTGTGTGGAGATTTTAACATATGTCTTTTTAAACGGTCTGGAGTTACTGATGTTTTTTTGGATATTCTGTATAGCAATAATTTCAGCCAAACCATTTTTGATGCAACTCGAGTATCAAAAAAAAGCGCCTCACTCTTGGACAATATATTTATTAACTTTGATAGAAACTTGAGAGGTCTACACTTAATGCGGCTCTATCGGATCACCATGGTCAGCTTATCAGTATAATGTACTCAGAAAAAAAAGATTTAAAGTGTCACAGAAGAGCTTTTTCAGCAAGGAATATTGATTTATTTACTAATGAATTGTCTTTGTTTTCATGGAATGAGGTTTACAGACAAACAAATGCACAGCGTACGACATATTTTTGAAAAAAATTACAGTACTGTTAAATACAAGCTTTAAATTTATGACTTTTCAGAATCGCGTCAAACACAACTCTTGGATTACCAAGAGCATAAAGATTTCATGTATAAAAAAACATAATCTATATTTAAATTACATGAAAGGTTCTATTCAAGATCAAAATTACTTCAAACACTATTGCAAAGTTTTAAAAGAGGTCATAAAAAGGGCAAAACAAATGGCTGACAAAAATTATATAAACAACGCGAAAGACAAAGGTAAAGCAACTTGGGATCTTATCAAACACTATACAGGCAAAAAAAAACGGTCGACCAAAGTATTTTATAAAATCTGGAATCGATTTCGAACGATCCAAAAACTATTTTAAACCACCTCAATAATTTCTTTGTTAATGTTTGTCCGAAATTTGCATCAACCAAAAACACAAACTGCAATCAGCGCTTACAAAGGTCGATATTTTTAGCTCTTACTACGCCACAAGAAACTTTTAATACAATAATGTCATTAAAAAATACAGGTGCAGTTGGTAAAGATGAAATTCCAGTAAAATTGATAAAAAGAACAGCAAATATCATTTGTAAACCGCTGTCTCATATAATAAATTTAAGCTTCTGTACGGGTTGTTTTCGAAATGCTGTTAAATGCGCCCGAATTAAAGCTATTTTCAAAAAAGGAGACAATAAAAATCCCGGTAACTATCGACCAATAGCAATACTTACAGGTTTCAGCAAAATATTTGAAAAAATTATGTATGAACGGTTTTCAAATTTCATTGATAAACATAACATCTTATCAACTTCGCAGAACGGGTTTCGCAAAGATAAAACCACTGCTAGAGCAATATACATGGCACTATGCAATATTATTCAGTCCTTAAATAGCGACAAAAAAACAGCGACCATTTGCTTAGATTTATCAAAAGCGTTTGACAGCGTCAACCATGAAATTTTGCTTGTTAAACTAGAATCATATGGAATCAGACGAATGGAGCTAGATTTGATAGTCTTATTTTACTAAGAGAAGTCAATATATCGAGGAATCCGACGAAATAGGTACAGTCATAAAATCGGAAAAATTATTTACTAAAATGGGAGTACCCCAAGGATCAGTTTTAGGACCGTTTTTATACATATTGTATGCAAACGACTATACCCGATACCCGATTCTATACCAGATCAACTTGTTCAATTTGCAGATGATACATCCATTATCTGCACTGAGAACAATTATTCCGATTTGAAACAACAAATTTCAAACTCTATGCTGGCTTATGAAACTTGGTTTACTGCAAACAATTTGTCAATAAATGTCGAGAAAACGCAAATACTAAATTTCTCATTAAAAAATAAAAATGATGCATTTAAACTTACCAATAATAATAACATATTTAAGTCGCAGACAGAAGTAAACTTTTTAGGCATAAAACTTGATTCCAGGTTAGATTGGCGCGCTCATACTTCTTCGCTAGTAAAAACTATCTCCAAATATTACATATACCTATGCACTAAGAATACTCAAAGCTGAAATAAATAAAAAAAAACGGCTCTTACAGCATATTCAGCTTACGTAGAATCTAGGTTGAGGTCTGGTATGGAATAATATTTTGGAGTAAGTCCTCGGGAAGCTGAACAAATATTTAAGTTTCAAAAAAGATGTTTACGCAATGCACTAGGCATAGGCACTAAGGAATCCTGTAGACTTTTATTCCATGAAAATAGAGTACTTACTTTAACCAGTTTATATATATTTGTTGTAATATATAAAAACAGTGTTATAAGTACTATAGCGACATCTACCTGGTAAACTATGCAATGTACATTTCTTGTATAAGTTTGTCTCTTTCTAATACACAATAAAATATGAGTCTTGGTTCAGACATTAACGATACCGGTCGTATCTCTACATCCACCCTTTTATAATAGGTTATGAGCCCAGAACTGTGTAGAAGAAAACCGAGTGTATTAGTTGTGTCTAAGTGAACAGAAATGGCAGTGAATTATCTAAACAGTGTGCCGAAGTTGCTTGGTCGGGAAAACTATGATGAGTGGGCATTCGCCGTCGAAAACGTGTTCGTCCTTGAAGGCCTAACCAAGTGTGTCGCAGGAACCGAAGAGGATGTCACGCTTAACGCGAAAGCAAAAGCTAAGTTAGTTTTGACTCTCGATACATCTTTGTTCACGCATATCAAAGATGCTGCAACGGCAAAAGAAGTTTGGACGAAGCTGAAGAATTTGTATGAGGACAGTGGTTATACGCGAAAGATTGGGTTGTTGCGCGCCCTGATATCTTTGAGGCTGGAAAATTGCGATTCCATGCAAGTGTATGTAAATCAAGTTGTCGAGACATCGCAGAAGCTCAGAAGAACAGGATTCAACATAGACGACGAATGGGTAGGCTTATTACTTTTGGCGGGATTGCCAGAAAAGTTCGCGCCCATGATAATGGCGGTTGAGCATTCAGGATTGAAGATTTCTACAGATTCCATAAAAACGAAGTTGTTAGACGCGTACGCAGATGGCGCTGATCACTCAGGAAATGCGTTTGCTGTAAAGGAGAAGCGAGGGTTCTTCAAAAAGCCGAGAGATGGCAGTAGTGGCAGCAAAACAAATACTTTTGACAATAAAAAGATTATTTGTTATAAATGCAGACAGCCAGGACATTTCATGTCCAAATCCCCAAACAGCAAGAAAGATCAAGCATTGAGTGTAGTATTCTTAAACGGACAATTTCAAGATTCGGATTGGTACGTCGACAGCGGTGCTAGTGTTCATTTAACGGCCAGAAAAGATTGGTTAGAAAATCAACGGCATCCAGAAATGGCTGAAATTATGGTGGCAAATAAAACCGTAATACCGGTCGCGTGTGCGGGTGATGTGCGTTTACGAACCGAAACAAACAAAAAAGTTTTTAATGTCGTTTTAAGTAATGTGCAGTATGTTCCGGATTTAACTACTAATTTATTGTCGGTGAGTCAGTTAATCAAGAACGGCAATAAAGTGAGTTTTGATGAGAAGAGTTGCAGAATTTACAATAATAGCAATACTCTAGTTGGAACAGCTGACTTGGTAAATAATGTTTACAAGCTCAATTTTGTGAAACGAAATGTGAATGTGCTGGCAGCATCGGCGGCTCGATCAGCGGTTACAAGTGAAGTTTGGCATAGAAGATTAGGACATCTAAATAGTGCTTACTTGAACAAAATGACAAGTTTGGTGAACGGACTTGAATTTGAAGGTAGAGCAAAAATACAAAAACTCAACTGTGAAGTTTGCTGTGAGGGAAAACAAAATCGACTACCATTTCCAACCCATGGAAGTAGAGCTGGTGAGTTTTTAGAATTTGTTCACAGTGATGTTTGCGGTCCAATGGAAAAGAATTTATTAGGAGGGGCCAGATATTTTTTAACGTTCATTGATGACTACAGTAGAATGTGCTTTATATATTTTTTTAAAAACACAAAGATGAAGTTTTAGAAAAATTTCAGGATTTCAAAAATCTTGTTGAGAAGCAGACAAGTAGGAACATCAAAGTTTTACGAACAGATAATGGAGGCGAATACACCAGTATAATTTTTGAAAAATATTTAAGAGCAAACGGAATTGTTCATCAGAAGACGAACAGTCACACGCCTGAGCAGAATGGTATGGCAGAAAGATTTAACCGTACCATAGTTGAAAAGGCGAGATGCTTGCTCATTGACAAGAATTTGGATAAATTCTTTTGGGCGGAAGCGTGTTATACTGCATGTTACCTTAAAAATCGTTCCGTAGCTTCAGGAATTTCTAAAACTCCAATCGAATTATGGACAAAGAAAGTACCTGACATCAGTCACCTGAGAGTATTTGGGAGTACTGCTATGGTACACGTTCCCAAAGTAAACAGAAAAAAGTGGGACTCAAAGGCAACAAAGCATATTCTAGTTGGGTATGATGAAAATACCAAAGGATATAGGCTTTACAATCCAAATACCAGGAAAGTCGTAATCAGCAGGGACGTAACTATAATGGAATATACTGAGAAGTATTTGGTGGAAGAAATCATCGACGAAGAAAAAGAACAAGAAATATTGGTTTCAGTAGGGGACGATTCTTCAATCGAAACTCTAAGTATTGAAGAAGAACCTGTGGCAGTAACCAATGATCGAGATAGTGATTACATTCCAGACGATACGGATGAAGAAGTGTTGCAGCCGATTGTCAGAAAATCGCAAAGAACACCGAAACCAAAAATCGACAAAGACTTTGTGTCGTACATGTGTCAAGAAATAAAGGATTTAGAGAGTGATCCAGTCGACATGTCTGACGCTCTGTCAAGAGCTGACAGAGACTTCTGGAAGAACGCCATAGAAGAAGAGTTGGAATGCTTCGAAGAAAATAGTGCGTGGGAATTGGTCGATTTAAACGAAAGCAACACGGTAGTGGACTCTAAGTGGGTGTTTAAAAGAAAAGTTAATAGTATGGGCGAAATGAAATATTGCGCTCGATTAGTAGCTAAGGGTTTTACGCAAAAGCAGGGAATAGATTATACTGACACTTTTTCTCCTGTGGTGAGGCACTCAACATTGAGATTATTGTTTGCTTTAACTGTAAAATTGAAATTAGATGTAACTCATTTAGATGTCAAGACTGCATTTTTAAACGGTTTCTTGAAGGAGAAAGTTTTCATGAAAATACCAGAAGGCTTAAAATGTAATGATAAAAATAAAGTTTTGAAGCTTAATAGAGCAATATATGGCCTTAAGCAATCTTCCAAATGTTGGAATGATAGAGTCAATTCAGTTTTATTACAGTTGGGCTATGAGAAATCCAAATACGAGCCATGTGTATTCATAAAAACAAAGAATAATTCATATACAGTAGTGACCTTGTATGTAGATGATTTTTTCATATTTTCTAATTGTAATCAAGAAACAGTTTATTTAAAAAGGGAGCTAGAATCCAGATTTAAAATTAAAGATTTAGGGGACGTAAAGGAATGTTTGGGCATGAATGTTAACTATGACAAGCAAAAGGGTATCTTGACTTTAAGTCAAACAAATTACATTGATCGTTTATTGAAGAATTTTAATATGTTAGAATGTAAATCCGCTAGAATCCCGATCGAATGTAAATTGAATTTGAATGAAGAGAATCAGGATGTAATTGTGGAAGAAGTACCATATCAAAAATTAATTGGTAGCCTCATGTACCTGGCAGTACTGACAAGACCAGACATTGCCTTTAGTGTTAGTTTTTTGAGTACATTTAATAATTCGCATACTGATGTGCATTGGAAATGTGTCAAAAGGGTTTTAAAATACCTGAAAGGTACAAGAGATTATTGTTTAAGATTTACTGATGAAAAATCAGAACTTGTTGGTTTTGTTGATGCAGATTGAGCCAATAATGTTACTGACAGAAAATCATACACTGGCTATGCTTTTAAATTTTGTAATTCTGTAATTTCCTGGGAAAGCAATAAGCAAAGGACTGTCGCGCTTTCAAGCACTGAAGCCGAATATATGGCTATATCAGAGGCTGCAAAAGAAGCCATTTATTTGAAAAATTTATTGTTTGAATTGACAGGAGAAGACCAATGCATAACTTTGTTTAGCGATAATCAGAGTGCAATAAGTCTGTCTGCAAATCATTTATATCATAAGAGGTCTAAACATATTGATGTCAGACATCACTTCATAAGAGAAGTAGTTGCCAATAAGCAAATTCTGTTGGAATACTTGCCGACAGACATAATGCCCGCTGATGTGCTCACGAAAGGTTTAACGTTTAGCAAACATTTTAAATTGTTAAATTTATTGGGTTTTTGAAACGTTTAGTTATTAATATTTTTTATTGTAACGATGTTTTTTTAAGTAGGGGTGTTGTAATATATAAAAACAGTGTTATAAGTACTATAGCGACATCTACCTGGTAAACTATGCACTGTACATTTCATGTATAAGTTTGTCTCTTTCTAATACACAATAAAATATGAGTCTTGGTTCAGACATTAACGATACCGGTCGTATCTCTACATCCACCCTTTTATAATAATATTTAAGGCAGTAATGTTTATAAAAAACAATCCAAGTCTTTTTTACACTAAAACAAAACATTTGTATGCTACTAATGGATATTTGTATGCTACTACTGGATATAAACAAAATATATACTGCAATCGATATAAATATACTTATTTGCAAAAAAACTCTGACTTCAGTATTATCACAGATAAGTATATAGATAGGCTTTCCTTCATCTTTATTTGTTTCGCTACCTATTCAGTTCCCCTCGACCCGCGTGTATTTTAAATTGCCTACATCTAGAAGTAAAACCATAGAAATCTGTTGTAAAACGTGGTAAAACATTTATTTAATTTTGTTGTGAAAGAAAACTGTAATCACACTATACTTTGACGGGTGGTTTTAGAAATTGTGTCTGGACGTGGGGTGGCAACTGTTTTTTTAATTTGAAATTGGAACCGCCCATAGGATTGGCCTAAAATATAGTGGTAGAATGCAATGCACATGCTATTTTTTTTTTTTTGTAGCGCCTAATCAGTAGCCACGAATTGTCTGTGGTGTGACGGTATGTTTTTTGTTGTATTAGAGTTGTGTATTAGAGTTGTGGAGAAGTTGTGTGGATTAATTGGTTGATTAGGTGTGGTTTGGGCCATATGACGATGATTCATATTAAGTTATTAGAGTATTATATTATTTTGCAACGCCATCTACCATAGGATAGACATTCCATTCTACAGGAACAGCGCCTTCCCGTGGCGGGCGTTGTACTAAAAAAAGCCATCTCTGGTCGGGCGTTGGCAATATCAAAAATGCGAAACACATTGCCCTATACCATGGCACATCTGTATATAACCTTATCTGTGGTATTATCCAAATCTATAATCAATTACCACTTACACTGAGATATAAAACTACGAAAAATTTAAAACGCTTACTTAAAAATATACTGCTGAGAAAAGCTGGATAGGATTTGATTAGTCATGTCTAGTATGTATTTAGGTAGTCCAAGTTGTTGCATTTTGTAGAGTAGTCCAGTATTTATTTATTTATTTATTCAGAATTACAACGTCTACAGAGCAAGTTGCCCCAATTACGGACGAGGAAGAACAAGTTTAACAAAATAAATTTTTACACAATATTATGGGGACAAAGTCTAACAAATAGTATAAAATAAAATATAATTAATCATTGTAAAACAAACAAGACATATCATATAATAAAACATTAAAATAAAAAATTAAAATATTAAAGTATTAAAATCGTGGCAACATTGCTGTCTTCAAATCTGAACGAGTACAATAAAATATATCACAGCTACCATTAAGCCATTTAAATGCTGAGTACATTTGGTACAGAGGAGATGAGGACAGCAGGTTAGTCCTAGCAGTGCGTACATAAAAGACAGTAAAAGACCTCCCAGCCAACCTGGGCACTGTAGATTAATTAAACTAAGAAGAGATGGACAATTAGTGTGGCAGTTTAATAAATTATAAAGAAACACCACAAGTATATGCCTTCTTCGATCACTGAGGCTATGTAATTGGCAGAGCTGCTGTAATTCCAGTTGAGGAAAGCCTCTCGGAGGATAAACTCCATTAACACGAAACATAACAAATTTCATGAATCTGCGCTGAACTTTCTCCAGGAAATTGCAATGTCCTACATACACCGGAGACCAAACACTACATGCATATTCTAGTCTAGAACGCACAAGAGCACAAAATAAAATGCGTAGTGTGTTACAGTCATCAAAGTCACCAGCATGCCGCAAAATAAATCCAAGCTGCCTAAATGCCGCTGATGCGGTAGATTCAATGTGAGGCAAGAATGATAGCTTAGCGTTAAAAGTCACACCTAGATCTTTTATAAGTAAGGGCCTGCTAAGACGGTTGTTACAGAGATGGTAATCAAAAAGTAAAGGAGTACGAGCACGAGAAAAGGACATTACAGCACATTTATTTACGTTCAAAGGCAATCGATTAGTAGTACACCACGATTAAATAGTATCAAGGTTCTTCTGAAGGTTGAAACAGTCCGACTCTTGATATATGCTGCAATAAACTTTTAAATCATCTGCATAAAGAAGATGATTAACCGTCAGATTACTAACTATGTCATTAATATAAATGTTAAAGAAAAGAGGACCCAGTATGGAACCTTGGGGTACTCCCGATGCTTGATTAAATGTATTGGATCTAAAACCATGGCACTGGACAAACTGGCAGCGATTAGCTAGATAGGAACGAGTGAGACTAAGCAGCGAGGGTGACATGCCGACTCCGTCCAGCTTGCTTATAAGAATTTTATGGTCCAGTCGATCAAATGCTTTAGAGAAGTCGGTGTAGATGACATCAACTTGCCCTAGATTATCAAGAAATTCACAAATAAATTGCGTTTTACACACAAGATTGGAAGTTGTACATCTACCAGACATAAAACCATGTTGATGACAAGATATCATATTTTTAGTGTGATTATTGATAACGTTATATAGCAACGATTCAAAATTTTTCGAAAAGTTTGACATGATAGCAACCAAGCGATAGTTAGCAATATCACCATGCTCACCCTTTTTGAAGACAGGAGTGACACGGGAAAGCTTTCAGACATCAGGAAAACGGGAGTGCTTAAGGATCAAATTGAATATAGCAGTCATCGGTTTAGATAGTACTACTGCACAGTCTTTCAGAAAAAAAGAAGGAATATTATCAGGACCCATTGTCGATTTGTTCTTGGATTTACGAAGTGCTCTGACTACTTCCTCTTCAGTAACACTAAACCAGTGCAGCGAATTCAATGAAGTAGTGGGAAGAGTGCTGATGGCAGCATCATCTGGGATACTCGTAAAAGACTGTGAAAAGAAGTCCGCAAAAGCATTGACAATTGAATGGGGTTGGTTATGAACAGAGTTATTGAAAGACATAGACGGAGGAATGCTAGACATATGACGTTTGGAGTTGATAAATGACCAGAATTTAGAGGGATCTGAGGTAATCGATTGGGTGACCTTAGCTTTATACATTTTGTATGCATTTCTCACAAGTTTCTTGACTTTGGATCGCAGAACTTTAAAAGTGGCGAGGTTAGTTGCATCATTCTGAAATTGCTGGTATTTCTTACACGCTATATTCTTACGCTTGATAGTTTGAATTATTTCTCCATTATAACACGCGGGCTATGTTCTGATGGACGGTTTCTTGAGAGGAACATGTTTGCTAAGTAGCAAATAAAGAACACTATAAAAATTCTCAAGTGCCATATTGACATCATCAGAAGCCAAGATTGAATTCCAATTAACATCAACTAACTCACAATAAAGGTCTGGGTAATTTGCTTTTTTGAAATTAAAGCTGGAGGATGTAGTATGTGGAAATGATCGTTTGGGCTCAAGGTTTGTGAGCACATTTATCGACAGTGGTGGATGATGTTTATCTTCGGGTACCATCGAGGCATTTATCTACAACACACTTTGCATTGCAAAAGACCAGATCTAATAGTTTACCGTTCATATTCAAAGTATTGTTAAACTGAGTTAGATTGAAAAAGGAACACAGCTGCTCGAGTGAGAGAATATTTCTGTTTGAATTATCATCCTTACAATCAATATAACCTGGGAGATTAAAGTCACCTAAAACCAGCACATTATGACCAAGCAAATTGTACAGGGATCCGATAGCAGCAAACAGGCGCTCATATACATCAACGGAAGATTGTGGCGGGATATATAAAACTAGAACCAATAGATTAATAGAATTGAAGCCTAACTGAACTACTACAATATCAACAGTAGGAAGATCGATAAAATTGCGACAAATATCATTCAGGTTAATAGCGGTAGCATTTAAGGTGTTCTTGACAGCAAGTAGTACTCCACCGCCACATATTTTCCTACATGCAGCAAAATTACGATCTGACCTAAACACTGTGAATAATTTTAAATCCATAATCTCGGCATTGCATAATAGATAACCAGGTCTCGGTAAAAGCAATTAAATCATATGTTGAGTGAGCACAGTATAACGATTCATAAAGAGTGACAAGTTTGGTGTTAAGGCCTCTGACGTTCTGATAGTAACAGTTAATAAAGTTCGAAGCTGCAGGTGACCTTGATGGCTATTTCTCATATATAAAAGATTTTTTAAATTTATCAAATACAAGAAGATAAGATCTACAGTTAACTTGATCCCAAGCAGCATGAGAAGTGCAGTGAGCATCTCCCGAACGTTTATTAAGTTCCACACAGTTTACACATGTAAGTGTGTCCGCCTCACAAGCATTAACCGCATGATCTCCAGTGCATCTTGGACAACATATCTTCCGAACGCATTTGTTAGCAATATGATGATAACCGCAGCAATTAAAACGTCTCAAGTCCAAAACCTTATAGACCTTGCAGTTTATATAACCCACAAGTACCTTACCGACAGACAACAATTTTGTAAACAAATCAAAATCAACTTGGATAACAGCTTGAAAGATGTCCTTATTTTTGCGAATTGGCTGGAAAGAAATAAGTTTACAGTTATTGTTATTGCTAAATATATCACTGTTTTGAATGAAAAGATACTTAATGAATGTGAGTTCATCTAGTTTCTCCATTATGCCAGAAATTCTAACCCGAGGATGTATTGGCTTGGCTTCCTTGACAGTGTACTTTGATCCTAGTTTCTCAGTAGCTAGTTTATGGAAATCGCTAGAATCCTTCTTAGTTTTACAGCTAATAACTACTCCTCCATTACTTATGGTTTTAATATTAGCAATGGGAAGATTTGAATCAGCGGGATTGATCGACTCCATTAGATCAGTTTTAGTTAATTCCACTAGTTGCTGCTCATCAATGCTTAATTATAACAGAGTTTGACCGCCGAGCAGCGGATGAATAGCTATAGCTAGCCGACGTAGACGGTACAGAGTTCATCATAGGCATGTTTATATTCTGCAATTTATCGCTTAGTCTTTTGTTCTCGGTGACCAGTGAGTTAACGAGCGTTTCAAGTGCGGTTAGTTTCAAATCGTTGTTAATAGCAAGATTCTTAATTTGCTCTTCAAGTGCATCATTTTTCTCCATAATAAGCCGCAGCATCTTACCAATATCATCTTCACTGCAGGAATCACCAACAACCAGCTTGGTACGAGGTCGTTTTCTACTGTGGCTTGTAAAGGTAAACACTGATGAGTTTGAGTTAGCGGCCGCAGGCTGGGCATCATTATTGGCAACAGGTTTGCAGCAAATCACATTTTTGTCCTCATCCAGAACTTTGGCTGATATGACACAGCTTGGATGAAACCTGGCTCCGCATTTCCGACAAATGATAGCGGTTACAACTTTCTTTTTGCATTGTTTACAATGCTCCGGTTTGAGGTTAGTTACGATATCTTTGGTCATTTCGAACGATTCAGCAAAATTAAAACACAATTAGCAGGCAGAAAACACAAGCGAACTGACTAACATTAACTAAATAAGTTAAATTTACAAGAATTATGAATATTATTAATCAACAAAATTATTAATAAAGAGCAAAGCTAGCTTGTTTTGGTGGTTGCCCACAATGCGTGGACTAGTGGAGTGGACTATGCCAAACTGTGTCAAATGCTTTGTTTATGTCTAGGAATATTGCTGCTGTTTTCTTGTTCTGTAAATATGTCGCTTGGATGTTGTTCGTCAGTATAAATAATGGGTGTATAGTTGAGTGAGAAGGTTTAAATCCAAATTGGTATGTCGGTACGTAATCTTTTACTATTGTCCAGATTCTGTTTTTCAGAATTTTTTCTAGGGTTTTCCCTAGAACTGGAGCTAGTGTAATCGGTCTGTAGTTTTTCGTGTCTGATCCGTCGAGTCCTGGTTTTCTAATAGTGACAATTGTTCTTATTTTCGAAACGTCTGGAAAAACTCGGTTCTCCAGGCAATAGTTAAATATCTGTATAATGTGTCTGTGTGTGTCTTCGTCCATATTTTGCAAGATTTTACGTGTAACATTGTCTTTGCCTGGAGCTGAGTTTTTTCCTTGTATGGCGTCGTAGTATTCATCTTCTTCAATTGTCGGTATGTCATAGTTGTCTTGTGTGTGAAAGTTGCCGTTGTACCAGTTATTTATTTGTATGAAATGGTCATTGTCAAAATTAATATTGTCTTTAGGTGTAAATGCACTTTCAAAGTGGTTTGCAAATATTTTATTATATATTATATAATATTAATTTATTAGTATTAATTAATAATGGAAATAGTTATTGTTGATCTAATGTTTGCTTAAAAAATAATAAATGTTTGCAATTATAAGTATTTATTATCAATTGTGCTGCAAATTTAAAGAAGAAATGGATTATGCGTTTTTTGTTATCGACATTCGACAAGAACAAAATGCAAAATTCTTCCTTGGAATTTTAAAAAGATTAAGAACCTTAATTTGTTATAATGCAAAAAACAATAAGGTTAGATACATACTTAATATGATACATAATTTTAAAAGCCGACCCTGTATTTTAATACTATATGGATCAATACAGTCACAGTTAGTCACCTATAATATGCACATGGCAAATCGACGTTCTTATTGTGATTTGCTTGGGCGCACACAATATTTTATCCTTCTTGTATACATTGCGTTAAAAAGAAAAAGAAAAAGTCATGACAGGTTGAAAACTTTATGGCAAAACTTCATAATATACGTAGGAAAAGAATATATTGAATCGGTGACCATCGGGATACCCTTAAGCATTATCGAATATTTCTCAAGTACAAAGTGGGTGGTGCCATGTTCAGTTCGCCAAGAGATTGTTGCGCATGTTATTATGATTTATGACGGAGCAGGAAATTTTGTGGAAAAGAAAACATTTGAGAACGTGAGTAAGAACTATTGGTTTCCGGAAATGAAACGATATATTAATATAAACAAAATATCTTTACTTTTAAATTTAATTTTAACTCTTCCATAAATGTTTTCTACTTAATGTAATTTATTATACAGATAGACTAGCAAAAATCGTAACATAGGGATTTCTGTTCACGGATAGTGGGGGTCGGCGAGTGAGGTACGGGTGCAGATGGGATCCATCGGATAAACTCGATTTTTGTTTAGTACGCTCCCACCGGTACATAACAATATCAATAAGTATCTGTTTTTTGCGAGAGATGTAATGTGTTCTCAAAATTTTTGCAAATATAATAAAAATAAATATTAACCATTTAAATTGTATTGATGGTTGCGACGAGTAGCAACGTAGCGTAATTAGCTAACTGATTTTTGTAATTTATCAACTATTGTTTGATTTTTAATTGTTTTTTATTCATTTGTGCAACATTATTAACATTTGTGAATATAGTAGCAATTGTGATAATGCCTAATATACAAACTGATAGAGGTAACCTCAAACGAGAGCATCTCACTTGTAAATATTGTAAACAAAAAGTTGTGAAATCGGTTGATTGCAACGCTTGTGGATCCAGGTTTCATCCAAGTTGTGCCATCAGTGCTAAAGTTGTCATTTCTGATGATCAGGTTTTCTGCTGCACAACTAATACTGTTGATGATGAAAGTATGGTTATAATAGCTGAGCCCCCTGATGTAAACAAACCCAGAGTGAATCGATTAGGTGTAAAACGCTCTTGCAGTGAGTTTGAATCCCATAATGTGGAAGATGTATTCGGCATGCTGGATCTGGTTTTGTCTAAATTAGAGTCACTTGAAAAGAAGTTTGATTTAGTGGTTGCTGATAATGCCAAACTCAAGAAGATTTGCGACGATCGTGTGCGTTCTAAATGCAACTGCAGTCCCTTACAGATACCATCCTCTACCAATTATGCTACCGCTGTTAAATCCGCCGGAATAGCACAGCCCAGTAAAAAAAATTCTGTCTTGATCAAACCAAAAGCAGCTCAGAAAAACTTTGTCACCAAAGCGGATCTCCAGTCCAATATAAACCTAAGAGAATCCAAAATCAGCATCTCCAACGTTAAGAATGTAAGTGAAGGTGGCTTACTCATTAGCTGTCCTACCGATGGGGACGTGGAAAAATTTAAAACCATTGCACACGCTAAACTCGGCACCAAATATGACATCAAAGACACCAAACACTTGCATCCACGAATCCGCATTGTGGGATTATCTGTCGAATACGTTGATGAAGCACTTATCGAACACATCAAGGCACAAAACGACCATCTTCTGTCTACAACCCCGGAACTTAAATTAATTAAATGTTACCCCTTAAAGAACAAGAGTTATATTTTTCAGGCTGTTCTGCAACTTGATGTGGAGTCATATTCTAGGACACTTGATTGTGGCAAACTGTTCGTAGGTTACGATCACTGCAATGTCTATGATGCTGTCGAGATACGTAGATGTTTTAAGTGTTGCGGTTTTAACCATATAAGCACTAACTGTAAAAGCAAACAAATATGTCCCAAATGTACAGGTGAGCATAGAGATAATGAGTGCGCAACTACTAGTCTGAAATGTATAAACTGCTTCAATCTAGCTAAACTCAAACCGGGTATCGATACTGCTCATGCAGCGTGGGACAAAAACTGCACCGTTTTTAAAGAAAAATATTTATTGTTCAAATCTGAAGTTAGCATTAGTAGTAACAAGTAGCAATCAGCTGATGATTCGTCCAAGTTGAAAGATATTTCTCCGGGTAATAATTTCAATATCATCTACCAAAATGTTCGTGGTCTCAACGCCAAATCGAATGAATTATATAAATCTACATCTGGTTATCAGAGTCAATTCGATATTATTGCACTAACAGAAACTTGGCTTAACGATAGTGTTCATGATAATGAACTATTCGATTGTAGCTTCAATGTTGTTAGATGCGACAATGTTGTTAGATGCGACAGAAACTTTACAACTACTGGTAAATCCCGCGGAGGTGGTGTTTTATTAGCCTTAAAATCGTCGTTTAATTTTAAAATAATTGATCTCAATTTAACCTGTGATAACAATCTATCTCTAGTCGATATAGTAGCGGTTTCTATAACGAATTTCTCTAGTCAGTTAATAATAGTAGTTATTTACATACCACCTAATTTTAGCATATCATTATATGATGCTCTTTTTGATGTTCTTGAGTGTTGTGAGTCGTTGTATGGCTCTGACCTACTGGTTATAGGAGATTTTAACATTCCTGAGTACAGCAATTATGTTCTTCATAAACGTTTAGACAAACATACTCAAACCTTAATTGAATTTTGTAACTTCTTTTCACTGAGCCAATACAACAACATTCTCAACCATAAGAATCGTCTCTTGGATTTGGTTCTCTGCAACAGCAGCTGCACTGTTCTGAGATCTGAATCTTTACTACAAACTGAAGACAAACATCATCCTTCATTATGTATTAGTCTGAAGATCCAGAAAGATACTTCTCAACAAAATATCTGGGTTTCAACAAAATCTATTAAAAACTATAATTTCAAAAGAGCAAACTTGGTCGATCTCTATGAATATTTACTCAATGTCGACTGGACAACCTTAAATAATTACAGTGACGTTAATGCAATGGTGGACCAGTTTTATAACAAAGTCTATTCTGCACTTGATTTATTCGTACCTAAAACAAATATTGTCAAAAGCCATAAGTATCCTCCATGGTTCAATCCTGAAATAAAATCAATAATTAGAGCTAAGTTATTAGAATGGCGGAAATATAAAAAAACAAACTCATCGGATGCCTTTGCTGAATTCAAACGTCTCAGAAATATTGTCAACCAACTGATAGACATTTCTCATAAAGCCTATTTACGTAAAATTGAAAATAACATTAAAGCAAATCCGAATAACTTTTGGTCTTACGTAAATACGAAAAAAAACAATTCTGCAATTCCTGATACAATGGAATTAAATAATATATCACTGGACAGTCCGCAAAAGATAGTCAACGCATTTGCTCAACACTTTGCATGTAATACTACCGATAGCCATAATGACATCCAAACCAACAGTGATATATTAAATACAAATACATTATACTTACAAAATGTTACTGAAGAGGATATAGTTGCAGGAATAAAAAAGTTAAAGCCAAAAATGACTTCAGGTCCTGACAAGATTCCATCTTTTCTAATAAAAGACTGCTCTTGCATCTTTGTTAAACCTCTCTATATCATCTTCAATGCCATCCTTAAACTTAGTAAATTTCCTAACATGTGGAAAGTGGTTAAAATTTGTCCAGTTCTTAAAAGTGGCTGTAAAAAGAATGTTGCTAATTATCGACCAATAGCGTTAATTCAGAACTTTAGCAAAGTCTTTGAGTTTGTCATTCATAAAGTCATTCATAACCATGTTAAATGTCTTATTTCCACCAGTCAGCATGGCTTTATGCCGGGCCGATCTACTACCACGAATCTTTATTGTATAACTCAATTCATAGCCGATAATTTAGATCAACGTATACAAACTGATGTAGTATATACGGACTTCTCAAAAGCTTTCGACAGACTAGACCATTGCATTCTTCTAAATAAAATGGCATTGTTCGGTTTTTCTAACTCCCTGATTGCCCTCTTCAGTTCTTACCTTAGCAACAGACTGCAATTTGTTGAGTATAGAGGGCACAAGTCATATACCTCTGCAGTACACTCTGGCGTTCCTCAGGGTTCGATTTTAGGGCCTCTTCTATTCAATATTTTCATCAATGACATAGTCAAAGATATTAGCGCGAATACTCTCTTATATGCCGACGATATGAAGATATATAAGACCATATTGTGTATTGATGACTGTATCGATTTGCAAAACAATCTATGTGCGTTGCATAAATGGTGCATAACTAATCGGTTGCCACTCAACGTCGGTAAATGTTGTGTGTTATCGTTTTCACGCTCACGTGAAAAAACCATTTTTTCCTACGAATTAAACAATATTACTCTGTCTAGAACGGAAGTCTTCAAAGATCTTGGTGTAACATTTGACTCAAAACTTACATTCCAACAGCATATCAGCTCAATTACTGCTACCTCATATAAAAACTTGGGATTTATTATCAGAACTTCAAGAGACTTTTCATCACTGGACACTATTGGTTTGCTTTTCAATTCTTTTGTGCGCTTGCGTTTAGAATATGCTTCGTTGGTCTGGTCGCCTACATATGAATGTCATATTAATGCCGTGGAAAAAATCCAAAGGAAGTTTTTAAAATATTTATATTATCGAACTAATGGTACTTACCCTGCCATTGGTTTCTCTTATGACATTTTGTTAACATCATATGGGTACACCAGTCTAACCATTCGCAGGAAATGTAACTCCGTAATATTTTTGTTTAAAGCAATTAATAATGCATTAGATTGTGTCGATATCGTCCACACCATAAACTTTGCCGTGCCTCGAATAGCTTCAAGGTCGCACAATACATTTTATACATATTTGCCTCGTACTCGTTTGCTACAATCATCTCCCTTGCATACGATGTGTTTTAACTACTCTACAGTCCAGAACAGTTTGGATATATTTAATTGTAAAGTGTCTGTGATAAAGAGTACTTTTTTTTAGCTACGTGTGATTGTATTTTGTTATTTTACATCTGCTATTTCTTGTTTCTGTTGTCCTTATATATTATATTTTTACCTTTTTTCATGTTTTACACTTTTTACGAACAACTTTTGGTCCATATGCCCTATATGTATGTAATTGTTTATTTGTGTGTGATGAATATTTTTTTGATGTTGTTAATAATATTGTTACACTAGCTTATTCTCTACTCTACTCATTTTTTTTGTAATTTTCCTGCCCTGTAATTGGCCTCGTGCCGTTGGGCAGCTGTATCAAATAAATAAATAAATAAATAAATTCAATAATAACAAATAAATTCAAATATTATTATGTTATTTAAAATAACTAAAAATTCTTAAAAAAAATATATAAATTTAAAATAAATTGATCGCCGACCCCCACCATCCGTGATCAGAAATCTCTATGTTACGGTTTGGCTAGTATATCTGTATAATCATTTGTTATTATAATTATTTATTATCTACTGAATGGACGATTCTAAAAACATACTAGTTTATATCAATCATTAAATAAATAAATCTAAATCTAAATCTAAATCTAAATCTAAATCTAAATCTAAATCTAAATCTAAATCTAAATCTAAATCTAAATCTAAATCTAAATCTAAATCTAAATCTAAATCTAAATCTAAATCTAAATCTAAATCTAAATCTAAATCTAAATCTAAATCTAAATCTAAATCTAAATCTAAATCTAAATCTAAATCTAAATCTAAATCTAAATCTAAATCTAAATCTAAATCTAAATCTAAATCTAAATCTAAATCTAAATCTAAATCTAAATCTAAATCTAAATCTAAATCTAAATCTAAATCTAAATCTAAATCTAAATCTAAATCTAAATCTAAATCTAAATCTAAATCTAAATCTAAATCTAAATCTAAATCTAAATCTAAATCTAAATCTAAATCTAAATCTAAATCTAAATCTAAATCTAAATCTAAATCTAAATCTAAATCTAAATCTAAATCTAAATCTAAATCTAAATCTAAATCTAAATCTAAATCTAAATCTAAATCTAAATCTAAATCTAAATCTAAATCTAAATCTAAATCTAAATCTAAATCTAAATCTAAATCTAAATCTAAATCTAAATCTAAATCTAAATCTAAATCTAAATCTAAATCTAAATCTAAATCTAAATCTAAATCTAAATCTAAATCTAAATCTAAATCTAAATCTAAATCTAAATCTAAATCTAAATCTAAATCTAAATCTAAATCTAAATCTAAATCTAAATCTAAATCTAAATCTAAATCTAAATCTAAATCTAAATCTAAATCTAAATCTAAATCTAAATCTAAATCTAAATCTAAATCTAAATCTAAATCTAAATCTAAATCTAAATCTAAATCTAAATCTAAATCTAAATCTAAATCTAAATCTAAATCTAAATCTAAATCTAAATCTAAATCTAAATCTAAATCTAAATCTAAATCTAAATCTAAATCTAAATCTAAATCTAAATCTAAATCTAAATCTAAATCTAAATCTAAATCTAAATCTAAATCTAAATCTAAATCTAAATCTAAATCTAAATCTAAATCTAAATCTAAATCTAAATCTAAATCTAAATCTAAATCTAAATCTAAATCTAAATCTAAATCTAAATCTAAATCTAAATCTAAATCTAAATCTAAATCTAAATCTAAATCTAAATCTAAATCTAAATCTAAATCTAAATCTAAATCTAAATCTAAATCTAAATCTAAATCTAAATCTAAATATAAATCTAAATCTAAATCTAAATCTAAATCTAAATCTAAATCTAAATCTAAATCTAAATCTAAATCTAAATCTAAATCTAAATCTAAATCTAAATCTAAATCTAAATCTAAATCTAAATCTAAATCTAAATCTAAATCTAAATCTAAATCTAAATCTAAATCTAAATCTAAATCTAAATCTAAATCTAAATCTAAATCTAAATCTAAATCTAAATCTAAATCTAAATCTAAATCTAAATCTAAATCTAAATCTAAATCTAAATCTAAATCTAAATCTAAATCTAAATCTAAATCTAAATCTAAATCTAAATCTAAATCTAAATCTAAATCTAAATCTAAATCTAAATCTAAATCTAAATCTAAATCTAAATCTAAATCTAAATCTAAATCTAAATCTAAATCTAAATCTAAATCTAAATCTAAATCTAAATCTAAATCTAAATCTAAATCTAAATCTAAATCTAAATCTAAATCTAAATCTAAATCTAAATCTAAATCTAAATCTAAATCTAAATCTAAATCTAAATCTAAATCTAAATCTAAATCTAAATCTAAATCTAAATCTAAATCTAAATCTAAATCTAAATCTAAATCTAAATCTAAATCTAAATCTAAATCTAAATCTAAATCTAAATCTAAATCTAAATCTAAATCTAAATCTAAATCTAAATCTAAATCTAAATCTAAATCTAAATCTAAATCTAAATCTAAATCTAAATCTAAATCTAAATCTAAATCTAAATCTAAATCTAAATCTAAATCTAAATCTAAATCTAAATCTAAATCTAAATCTAAATCTAAATCTAAATCTAAATCTAAATCTAAATCTAAATCTAAATCTAAATCTAAATCTAAATCTAAATCTAAATCTAAATCTAAATCTAAATCTAAATCTAAATCTAAATCTAAATCTAAATCTAAATCTAAATCTAAATCTAAATCTAAATCTAAATCTAAATCTAAATCTAAATCTAAATCTAAATCTAAATCTAAATCTAAATCTAAATCTAAATCTAAATCTAAATCTAAATCTAAATCTAAATCTAAATCTAAATCTAAATCTAAATCTAAATCTAAATCTAAATCTAAATCTAAATCTAAATCTAAATCTAAATCTAAATCTAAATCTAAATCTAAATCTAAATCTAAATCTACAGTGACACTGAAGTGGTGCTATTAGTGCCAAAAAAAAAAATACATAGAAATGAAGAAACAGATAAGTGAAAAAACACTACAAAAACTAGGCAAAGCCCGAACTAAAACGGTCGAAATTAAACTAAAAGATACAGAAAATAACTCCTATGCTGATATTGTAAACAGAATGAAACAAGACATTGATGTAGAAAGTATAGGTGTACAAATTAAAACAATGGGAAAAACAAAACAAGGAAACGTAAGAATTGTAATGAAGGAAAAGGAGGAAGGAGCATGCCAAAAATTTGAGGAAAATGTAAAAAACAGTTTTAAAGAAGCAGTAACTATAAGGAAACTAGAAGTAAGAAAAACTCTTATAATAAGAAACATCGAAGAAACGACAAAAATGGATGAGATTGCGGAATCAATAAACAAAACGTTGGAAAGCAGAAACATAAATGGAAATACCAAAGTCCAGACGCTAAAACCTGCTACAAATAGCAACACATTGGTAGCTACAGTAAGCGTAGATAGCAAAGCAGCAAGCGAACTTCTGGAAATAGAAGTAATCAAAATTGGATGGATGGTGTGTAAAATTTTTGAAATAATTAGTCCGGTTAGATGCTATAACTGTCACGAACATGGTCATGATGCAAGAAAATGCGAGAAAGAAAAAGTAGACATGACAGGAATATGTCTAAAATGTAATAAAAAAGGACACGTTGCAAGAGAATGCAAAAATGAAGCAGCTTGCTACGAATGCAGACAGGAAGAACACAGAGCAGGAGCAATGTCTTGTGAAAAATACCGAACACTAGTACAAGAAATTAAAAGAAAAACGCTATTGAAAAAAAAGGAGGATAGCAGAAAAAACTAGTAGTAAAAGAAGACAGAAACCATAAACCTAAAAATGTTAAGAATACTCCAATGCAACATGAACAGATGCGTGGCTGCGCAAAATCTATTAAACAAAACGGTGCTAGAACACAATGTAGATGCTGTAATAGTATCTGAACCAAACATAAAAATTGTAAAAATGGGTCCATGGTTTATAAATGACGACTGTGATGTAGCGATAAGGGCAATAGAACATAAAATAAAAACGTACAAATGGGGTAAGGGAAATGGCTATGTCTGGATCTACAACGGAAACATTGTGATATATGGGTGTTATTTCTCCCCAAATATTAGTCTTGACCAGTTTGAAAGCAAAATATACGAACTAAAGCAAAGTATCAAATCACACAATGGTAAACCAATAATCGTAGGTGGGGATTTCAATGCTAAATCGCCTATGTGGGGTTCTCCATATGGCGATAAGCGAGGAAATATTCTAACAGAATGGCTGGCAGAAAATGACCTGCAAATCATAAACCACGGTCACACACCAACTTTCCAAAGAAATAGCAGCACATCATTTATAGACATCACATTTTGCACATATACACTAGTAACACGCATAAAAGAATGGAAGGTAGTTGAGGAAGAAAATCTAAGCGACCACTTAAATATTATCTACGATATTACGACGCCACGGACCACCTGTACAAACAAAATAAAAAATACTGCTAGTGAGCTAGGATGGAAATATAAACAGGACAAAGCGGAATATTTTATGAAAAACCTAGAAAGAAACATGCAAGAACAAAAAGCGGATATACCTCCCAAAAGCTGCATCCAGTTATTACACACAACACTTGACCAGACCTTTGATAGAAAAAAAATAGGAAACAGACGTGCGGGAGTATACTGGTGGACGACTGAAATTGCGGAAGCCAGAAAATACTGCCTAAAAAATAAACGAAAATTGACAAGAATAAATGCTAAAAAGGATAAAACAATAAAAGAAAAGGAAGAAATAAAGAAACAGTATAAGGAAAGTAGAGAAGGACTAAGGGAAGCTATAAACTTAGCTAAAAATAACTGCTGGAAACGGCTGTGTAATGAGGTTGACAAAGATATCTGGGGCCAAGGTTATAAAATAGTTATGGACAAATTAAATCTGAAACCTAAGCTAGAAATAACAGAAAAGAGTAGAATCGAGATTGTAAAAAAACTATTCCCAGTAGATACACTAAACGACTGGAACACAGTAAATACCGAAAAACTAATACAGATAGACATCCCGTTAATAACAGAAGATGAGTTAAAAGCCGCAGCATACAAAATGAAACCAAGCAAAGCCCCTGGTCCCGACGGTATACCCGCTGAAGCTGTTAAATTACTAGTAAAGTCCCAACCAGCTAGCTGTTTAGAGTTATTTAACGGATTAATGCAAACCGGCAAATTTCCAAAAATCTGGAAGGTTGCAAAACTAGTATTATTAGAAAAACCAATGAAACCAGAACAGACAGAAACAGCTTACAGACCGTTATGCATGCTAAATACTATGGGAAAACTTCTAGAACACCTAGTAGCAGAAAGGTTAAGACGGGAAATTGACTCTAAATCACCCTTATCTGAAAATCAATTTGGTTTCCGGAAAGGAAGGTCTACCATAATTGCGATGAAAAAAGTGCAAAATATATGGGAGAAAAAAGGCAGAAAGTACTGTGCTATGATTACGTTAGACATTAAAAATGCCTTTAATTCTGCATCTTGGAAAGGAATAGTTAAGGAATTATGTAGGAGAAAAATAGGAAAGTATCTAATCAAAATGGTGACTAGTTATTTTGAGGATAGGATATTGAAATTTGGAGACAATTATATAAACATAATGAAAGGAGTTCCGCAGGGATCAGTATTAGGACCATTGCTATGGAACATTTACTACGACCAGGTGTTAAGGCTACAAATGCCCAAGGATGTACATCTTGTGGGTTACGCTGACGATCTGGCAATAATAGTGCTCGCTCCGAACAAAACCACGATGCAACAGAAAGCTAATAAATCAATTGGGTTTATAAACGAAATGCTAAAACATTTAACGCTGGAGCTGGAACCCAGTAAAACAGAAGATGTTTTTCTCGCTGGCAACCTAAGAATTCGCAATATTACAATAAATGTAGAAGAAGCCGTAGTAAAAAACTCGCAAAGCCTTCGATACCTAGGGGTACTTTTCGGAAGTAACATGAATATGATCCATCACATCAAACAGGCTGCAATAAAAGCTGAAACGATGACAACAAAATTAGGAAGGCTCTTGCCAAATAGCGGAGGTGCCCGAAGTAGTAGACGTAAAAATTCTAGCGTCAGTAATTAACTCCAGTTTACTGTATGGCGCTCCGGTGTGGTGTAAGCTACTAAAATTTAAAAAATATAAAATTCGGTTGGAAACAGCACAAAGAAAAATGCTGATTAAAATCTGTAGCTTTTATCGAACTGTGTCAACAGCTTAATTTCGACCGTTTTAGTTCGGGCTTTGCCTAGTTTTTGTAGTGTTTTTTCACTTATCTGTTTCTTCATTTCTATGTTTTATTTTTGGCACTAATAGCACCACTTCAGTGTCACTGTAGATTTAGATTTAGATTTAGATTTAGATTTAGATTTAGATTTAGATTTAGATTTAGATTTAGATTTAGATTTAGATTTAGATTTAGATTTAGATTTAGATTTAGATTTAGATTTAGATTTAGATTTAGATTTAGATTTAGATTTAGATTTAGATTTAGATTTAGATTTAGATTTAGATTTAGATTTAGATTTAGATTTAGATTTAGATTTAGATTTAGATTTAGATTTAGATTTAGATTTAGATTTAGATTTAGATTTAGATTTAGATTTAGATTTAGATTTAGATTTAGATTTAGATTTAGATTTAGATTTAGATTTAGATTTAGATTTAGATTTAGATTTAGATTTAGATTTAGATTTAGATTTAGATTTAGATTTAGATTTAGATTTAGATTTAGATTTAGATTTAGATTTAGATTTAGATTTAGATTTAGATTTAGATTTAGATTTAGATTTAGATTTAGATTTAGATTTAGATTTAGATTTAGATTTAGATTTAGATTTAGATTTAGATTTAGATTTAGATTTAGATTTAGATTTAGATTTAGATTTAGATTTAGATTTAGATTTAGATTTAGATTTAGATTTAGATTTAGATTTAGATTTAGATTTAGATTTAGATTTAGATTTAGATTTAGATTTAGATTTAGATTTAGATTTAGATTTAGATTTAGATTTAGATTTAGATTTAGATTTAGATTTAGATTTAGATTTAGATTTAGATTTAGATTTAGATTTAGATTTAGATTTAGATTTAGATTTAGATTTAGATTTAGATTTAGATTTAGATTTAGATTTAGATTTAGATTTAGATTTAGATTTAGATTTAGATTTAGATTTAGATTTAGATTTAGATTTAGATTTAGATTTAGATTTAGATTTAGATTTAGATTTAGATTTAGATTTAGATTTAGATTTAGATTTAGATTTAGATTTAGATTTAGATTTAGATTTAGATTTAGATTTAGATTTAGATTTAGATTTAGATTTAGATTTAGATTTAGATTTAGATTTAGATTTAGATTTAGATTTAGATTTAGATTTAGATTTAGATTTAGATTTAGATTTAGATTTAGATTTAGATTTAGATTTAGATTTAGATTTAGATTTAGATTTAGATTTAGATTTAGATTTAGATTTAGATTTAGATTTAGATTTAGATTTAGATTTAGATTTAGATTTAGATTTAGATTTAGATTTAGATTTAGATTTAGATTTAGATTTAGATTTAGATTTAGATTTAGATTTAGATTTAGATTTAGATTTAGATTTAGATTTAGATTTAGATTTAGATTTAGATTTAGATTTAGATTTAGATTTAGATTAGTATTTTCGTTGGAGCCCGGATGCAACTTTCGAGTACCAGCAAAAAATGCAATTTATACCCAATGTTAATATGTTAGCAGTGGATGTTAACGAGGCTTATTCGAATCTACTGGCATCAATAAAAAGCACTTCAATTGCTATCGGCCTATTTAAAACCAAACCTAAAAACTTATTAGCAGTTAATTTAAAAAAACCTTGGTTTGACTCTGACTGTCATAGGGCTAAAAAAGAGGTAAAGTTCAAGTTGGCTGTCTGTACTCAGACAGAGTTTGGCGATCTTTCAAGAATGGATTACTTGCATGCAAAAAGGTTGTATAGTAAAATCATAAAGTTGAAGAAAATGACATATCAGAACAAAATTGTGCAAACCTTAACTAACACAAAAAACTCCAAGGCTTTTTGACAGACGCTCCGACTTTTTCGGAGTAGCCGGGAACAACCTGACGTAATCTCGCTGGCAGATTGGTTTTTATTTTTTGAGTCATGCAAGGTTGATCGTGCAACGAACAATACGTTTTTTTTTATGCCGGTTGCCCCACGCTTGATCGTAGTATAAGTTTGTCAGAGCTCATATCGGCATTACATGCTCTGCTAACTCGCATTGCCAAGGTCATTGGTTGTTTGCGTAGGATTTTAGTTTATACTTCCAATAAAGCAACTACTTAGCGCTAGTGTAGCAAAGCGGAGTGTTCCTCCACTCCCAATCACGTGACGCTTTATTTACTTCGCCACTGTCACAACACAACCTCACTTAAGTCTTGGTGATATCGTGTTTTCCTATCGTTTTTATTTCCATTTTGTGAAGAAAGATTAAATTTTTGTGCAATACGTTTTGTTTATTTTGTTATAAACAATGGGTTTCACCTGTGCTGTTCGTGGTTGTAAGAATTCCTACAAGACCAAGCATATTAGACAAATTTTTCCATCTAATGATGAGGTATAATATAACTTTTATTTATTTAATATTGTTCATTATTAATGCATTATATTTTTAGTTGCATAGACATTGGTGCCATGCGGTTCAGAGACTTGATTTGCTAGAACTGGAGAAATGTCGAAGAAAATCATACTCTGTATGCGATATTAATTTTTCGAAAGATGACAAATTTATAACGGTCTGAAACCGAAGAAATTTGAAAGGAAGCATCCCCAAATTATTGACAGGTAAGATCTTTGTTAAATTCTTCCCGGGAATTCTTCAGAATTCTTACTTGACTTGAAATGCAGAATTCAACCATAGACGTCTTAAATATGTATTCAGACATTTAGAAAATAATATTGCAGTTCATTAAAATTTTCAAATTTATTTTTAGATGAGCCAAACGAGGACATCGACTTTGAGCCTGAGCCATCTACTTCAGCTCCAGTTACTTGTCAAGAGATAGGTACAGAAGATAATTCTGATTTAGAAGTGATGGAAAAACCACGAAAAGGATATATTATTATATACTAATATTATATATATATATATATATATATATATATATATATATATATATATATATATATATATATATATTTACATATATGTTATATACTGCAACTTTGTTTTCATTATTTATGTGCATATCTTAGTTCTGTAAAAAATCTGTAAGTCTAAAACACTTAGCTAAAATGTATAATTAGTTAGAATTCACTTTAAATCACTAAATTATAGCTAAAGATAGTGATTTAGAGTGTATTGAACTAATTACACATTTTAGCTAAGTGTTTAAGTCTTACAGATTTCTTACAGAACTCACAGATATGCACAGAATCAACCCAGTGACCTAAATTCACAATTCTGAAATTTGAAATTTCCGCCAAGAAACCCGACAATAATTCAAGTTAGGAATCTGTAATGCATCAGCGCCATCTCTGGATTACGGTATCAATTAAAAACACTCTTTGGGATTTGTATGAGAGAGTCCGGTATCTATAAGTATCCTTTATCTATGTCGGCATTAGCTGCATGTAAAGACGGTAAAGCCCCTGGAACTGACGGCCTAACGTACGAGTTTTTTAAGTCTCTGACCCAAAACTGGCTATTATATATATATGTTGGTTATTTAACGAAATCCTTTACTCTCGATGCGTTCCAGATGCTTGGTCCCAGATCAGTGTTGTTATGCTATATAAAAAAGGCCCATCCGCAGATCCATTGAATTATAGGTCGATTGCTCTTGTTAACTGCATTGTTAAAGTTTTTACACAGATTTTACTCACCCGCCTCATGACGTGGGCAGACGATTTAGAGGTTCTACCAGAAGGGCAAAATGGCTTCAAGAAATACCGAGGTTGCGTTGATAATATATTTACACTTACTAGCACTGTTCATATCCACCTGTCAAAATCCAAAAAGCACAAAGTCTACGCAATTTTCATTGATTTTAAAGCCGCCTTTAACAGCATATGTCACTCGTTGTTATGACAAAAAATGTATAACTTAGGGGTCAGCTCTAAATTCATTATGACTATAAAATCTCTGTATGACTCAGCTACTTTTCAAGTTAAGGCAAACGATACCCTGAGTGATAAATTCCCAGTCAGTAGTGGTATTTGGCAAGGTGAAACACTAAGCCCCTTACTATTCTCACTTTTCATTTCGGATATGGAGAGTTTTTTTCATGAAAACGGTGCTTTTGGAATAAGCGTGCAATGTAATATATAGTCTGTCCGTTTATGATAGGCCATTACGTCATCAATTGTATATGACGCAATCTAAAGGTGTATTCCGATTAACCGGCGGTTCCAAGTCACCAGCGGTTTTTTATGAGTTCGTTTTGAGGGCCCTGCAATTTGCAGGTTTTTGTTTTTGGCAGCAGCCACTCTATTAACACTCGTTAAACTTATTTTAAGTGCATTCGCCACCAAGATTTGCCGAGCAAATTTACAACCATGTTTTTTACTTCACTAGAAAGGCACTTTTGTCGTGGCGAATGTGAATTATACTTTATGCGTGACCAACAAAACGTTGGTAATAAACTAAATGTCACTAAAAATAAAATCTTTCTCGCCCATTTTCTCAGTTAATACCTCATTATCGCCTAATTTTTATAGCAATATTAATATTATTAATTACTAACGGATTTATGCCTAAAATTAATTGGATCCTGTCGTTTTAATTTTTATTTTAGCAGTTGGTATTAACTACGTCATAACTGCTAAGCAGTGACGTAATAGCCTATCATAAACGGACAGCGTATAGATATTCTTGCCCTGCTTTACGCTGACGACATAGTGATCATGGGGCACTCAGAAATAGACATAGCGCGGAAACTGGGTATATTAGAGAAATACGTAACAATAAATAAGTTGGAAGTTAATGTTGATAAAACGAATGTCCTTCGGTTTTCGCGTGGTGGATTTAAAATACCAACTAATGAACATTACTACTTTAACAAAAAATGGTCAAGCAAGTAAATAAATATACTTATCTGGGAGTACCTTTTTCAGCAGCAGCAGTTTTCAGAGAAATGGCTACGATATCGATTACAAAGGGTAAGCAAGCCACGGGTTCAGTATTAAGCACTCTGGTGAATTCTAAACTAACATCTTGGCCAGCAAAAATTAAGCTCTTTGAATCAATAGTAATTAGCAGCTTTTCGTATGGTGTGGGAGTTTGGGGATTGCGATACGCCGACAATCTAGAACGTGTGCAGGTTGGCTTTTTCAAAAAAATTCTGTCGTTGCCCATCAATGCTCCCAGTCATATTGTCCGATTAGAGTGCGGTATTGTTAAAGTGTCGTTTATCATCTTTAAAATGGCAATATGTTGGTTGCTCCAACTTCTGGCTATGAGTAAAGACCGCTATCCAAGAGCTTGTTTTGATAAACTTTTGACAAATACCATTGTAGACGTTAAATACAATTGGGTACTTCAGCTAAAATCTATTTTGGATGAACTTGGTATGACAGACATTTTGAACGCTAACCTAACGTTTGGGTATCTTAAGTCTAGACAAACTGACATATTGTCTCGGTATAGAGAGAAATTATGGCTGGATGACCTGCACCTGGCCAATGAATCAGCTTATATGCAATTTTACAGTAGTTTTAACCACTTTAGTGAGTTAAGACCTAGCAATTATTTATTTTTCAAGTCACCTATTGCATCAATGCGCATAATAGCTCAACTTCGTACGTGTTACCAAAAGTCAATCTATTTCTCAAACAGGGGCAGATTCTATCATGTTAACTGTCAGGAAAAGTGTTCGATTTGCAACCTAAATATGCCGGAAAATATTTATCATATTTTTTTTGTGTGCCCTATGTACACCCACTTCCGCTTGACTTACCTCAATGATATACAAAACATGTCTGATTTGGCGAATATACTGAACAAAATTACCCCATGCAAGGTCAAAGTTTTGGTTAATTTTATACTACAATGTTTCAAGCTAAGGAGCTCTATTATGCGCAAATTTGTAATCATTTGTTAAATATTGGTTGGCATATCCAGAATTATTATCATTTAGTTTTGTAATTCATTTATTCATTTATTCACTATAATTATATTTGTCTTTATGCAGTTGTGTAACATTTATGTAATTAAACCCGAATCATTTATTGTACATATTATTACGTTAATTTTATGGATATTTCTATATTTCGATCTTCATTGTTATTAATGTAATTTGTAAAACGTTAATGAAACAATAAACATCTATTCTATTCTATTCTATTCTATATGAATTTGAAAATATTGGTTATCAGTGCTCTCTGTCATGGCTACCTTTTTAAGTATCGGTTCAACTTGGTCTAGTCTTAATTTTAATGTATGCTGGTTATGAGAAATGTTTGATATTAACGATTGAAATTTATTGATTGCTGATTCAAGAATAGTTATCTGATTTTTTGATATTTCTTTAAATTTATTTTGATTTTTTTTATTTTACTAATTTCTGCATCGTATCTTTCTGCGTCTGTTTGATCCAAGTTTCCTGTTATGCATTTTATAATAAAGCCTAAAGGGTTTATGACTCCGCGTTTATTTTTGTTGTTCAAGTGAATTGGAGGGTCAATTTGCATTAACTGATTTTCTATACGTTTTTTTAATGCTACCAATGGTATAAATGTATTGCTATATTCTCTGTTGTAATATGAATTATTTTTTAAGGTGGCTAAAACGTTTCTGGAGTGTTTTTGTACTGATTTGTATTCTGAAATTGTATTCTGGTTAAGATCAAAAATTTGAATTAATGACCAATGGTTAGATAACATTCTTGCTGTTCCTAACTTATAAGGTAAAAGTCCTGGATAGTGATTTAATTCGTGGATGTTTATATCATTTCCTTTGATGATTCCGATTGTCCTGGAACAATGGGCATTATTTTAGTTTCATTTATATGAATTGTTTCGGTTTTATTGTTTTTAGGATTTTTAATTTCGATTTTATTATTTTCAAGAATTTTTGTTAAAATATAAGGACCGTTAAATTTCCGATGTAGTTTACTAGATTGGTTTTCAATTTTTTTATATACTTTGGATCCTAATACAATTGCTTGAGGGTTTTTATTTTTGTTTGCTTTATCTATTGCTTTTTGTTTTTTAATTTTACTTTCCTCTTGTACTTTATTGTATAAGGCATTTGTGTTGGTTTGATGGGTATTGACGTATTCTCCATAAATTTCAGAAGGCAATATTGACATGGGGTCTCTTGATGTAGTATGCCCTAGTACTATGTGGGGTAAAATTGGTACTTGAGTGTACTGTGCTATTATAGGCAATAATTGCATAAGCCATTAATGAAATTATGTCTGTTCTGATATCTGTTTCCCTTAAGATTCTTAAATGTTCTATCAGGGTAGAATGTAATCTTTCCACTGGAGAATTCGATTCGTGATGATATGGTGTAGTGAAATGAATTTTAATATTATGTATTTTTAGAAGAGAATCTACAACTTCGTTTTTAAATTCGGTGCCGTTGTCTGAAACTATTGGTTCGGGACCCCAAAGAAAGAGAAGAAATGGACTAATTGTTGGCAGACTGATATTGCTGTATCGAAATACGGAAGTGCTTGACCGAATTTTGAAAATTTGTCTAGTATTGTTAAAAATTTCTGGTTCCCTGCACTGAAAGTATCAATATGAATTATTTCAAATGGTTTTGAAGGGGTTTCCGTAAGAATTAATGGTTCATCTGGTGGTCTTCTGTTATATTTAGTTTTTTGGCAAATTTCACAGTTGTTTATGTATTTTGTAACGTCTGTTTTCAGTGATTTCCAATAATAATTGGACTTTAGGAATTTGCAAGTTTCTTCGATGCCGCGATAGTTTGTTTTTCCTTCATGTTTGTATTTAATCACAGTATCTCGTTCTTCAGTTTTTACATTATTAACTAATCTTGTACATTCTATCAATTTAAGATGTCTGAAATTTTGTGTAAGAGCTTCTCTGAAACATGTGCGTAATGTTTTTAATAAGAAGTAGATATGCATAGTTGAATGCAATATGTTTTCTCTAAGAAAATCTGTAATAATTTCCACATTATCGGGTACCGTTGCATGAACTATTTTATTTCTATCAAAATTTTCAAAATCTCGTTTTATATAGTTATCGTATGGTGATTTGTTAACTATTAATTGACAAGGTTTATTATTTATTATGTCATCTAAGATTGGTATTTCAGCTTTAGTTTCTTCAGCGTTATCACTGTGTACTGTATCTATTTCTTCGAATGGTGGTCTAATTTGAATATTTTGAAGTATTTCAATTGGTTTAGGGTTCTCGATTTTTGCTAAAGTTTCGTCTACGATTATTGGATCTAATCTATTTGGATCAAAGTTTTCATCTAGAAATTTGGTTATCTCATCATCAATATCTCCCGGATTATTTAAAACTGATTGCTTTTCTAAAGCATTTATTGCAATTCTCGATAATGCATCCGCGTTTGTATTTTGTTTTTCCTTTTTATATATAATCGTGTAATCATATTCTTCTAATTTTTATCTCCAACGTAATAGTTTTGAATTGGGTTCTTTAAGGTCAAACAACCAAACTAATGGTTTATGATCCGTATAAATTTTGAATTTTCTTCCATAGAGATAAGGTCTAAAATATTTATAAGCCCATACAATGGCTAAGAGCTCTTTTTCTATGGTTGAATATTTTTGTTCACTTTCATTTAATGTCCGTGAAGCATAAGCATTTGGATGCTCATTTGGTGGTTTTCCTTGTGAAAGGACTGCTGCTAAGGCTATATTTGAGGCATCTGTAGTTAAAGTAAAGGTTTGTGTAAAGTCTGGATATTTCAGTACCGGTGCATTAATTAATATGTCTTTCAAATGATTAAAATATTGAATGAATGTTTGTGTGTGTTCTACTTTAGCGTCTTTTTTTAGACAAAAAGTAAGCGGTTTTAATATTTTGGCAAAATCTTTGATGAATCTTCTATAGTACCCTGCAAGACCTAAGAATGATTTTATTTCCTTTTGTGTTTTGGGTATAGGAAAGTTTTTTACAGCTTCCACTTTGTCTGGATTTGGCTTAACGCCGTCTTTAGTAATTTTGTGTCCAAGGTAAGCTAGTTCGGTGTGTAAAAATTCCGATTTATCCAATTGAATTTTGAAATTGGATTGTCTTAATCTTTCGAATATTGCTTTTAGTCTTTGAACATGCTCTTGAAGTGAGGTGGAAAATATAATTATGTCGTCGAGGTACACGAGGCATATTTCATTCTGAAAACCACGAAGAACATTGTTCATAACCCGTTGAAAAGTTGACGGTGCATTTTTTAAGCCAAATGGCATGCGTTTAAATTCATAATGACCTGTGTCTGTGGAAAATGCAGTTTTTTGAATGTCTGTATTATCCATTTCTATTTGGTGAAAACCGTTTGCTAGATCGAGTGTGGAAAAGTATTGGGCTTTACCTAATTTATCTAAAATATCTGAGATATTTGGTAGAGGAAATTTATCATCAATCGTTTTGTCGTTAATTTTCCGGTAATCTATTACTATTCGCCACTTCTTTTGTTTTGATGCATCTGCCTTTTTTGGAACAATCCAAATAGGGCTACTCCAAGGTGAAATATAGTCTTGAATTATACCGTTTGCAAGCATTTTGTTTATTTGTGAATTTACTTCTTTTCTATGAATTTCGGGATGTCTGTAAGTTTTCTTGAAAATTGGGGTTTCATCAGATAAATTAATTTTATGTTTAATTTGGTTTGTAAAAGTAAGCGGTATATATTCGCTATAAAATATGTCTCTATATTCGAAACAAAGATCGCGTATGGCTTTGAATTCTTCTTTGTTGCAGTGTGATAGCCTTATTTAAGTTTTTTAAGTTACCTTTTTGTATATCATCTATATATTCGTCTAATTCTGAATCTGAATCCATTTTCTCAACAAAATTAACATTATTTTCTTCTATCATTTCAATATCAAATGGGGCTGTAATGTTAATTTTAACTGGGTTATCATTAATATTAGTTACTATATACTGTTGTTGCGTAAAAATCCATAACGTTTACTAATGCTTCAGGCATTTCGGCTTTTCCGAAATCCGTGTAATTTAAAATGCCTATTCCGTTATTATGTTTAACCGGTATTTTTACTTTTTGTGCTGTACGAGGTGCAATTACTAATTCGACTGGTTTCGTTTTTTGACAGTTATTTTCTAGATATTGTAAAGGTAGAATAATATCTGGCGTTATTAATGTAAAATCATCTAAATTTATTTTTGTGCCAATTTGTGTTAGAAAATTAATTCCTAGTAGGCCATCAAATTTGGGTGAAAAATTAAAAAGATAAAACTTATGATCTCCTTCTTTTTGAAATGTGTTAAATATCGGCACTAACATTACTTCGTTATGAAGGGATGTTGCATGTGCAGATCGTACTGAAAAATTTTCTGGATAAATATAATTGTTATATGTTTTATAAGCTAAGTCAGGGTTTACAAAACTTTTGGCACTACCTGTATCAATTAAAATTTTTGCGTTGAGTTCTGGGATAAAAATGAATGGTAATGCGGAACGATTATAGTTATTTAACTGAATTATGTTTTGTCGTTTTGCTTGACAACATTCTGAAAATTTCTCGGATAATATGGATTTTCTTGCATTTCGATCTCATTGGGATTTCTACTGTAAGAGCAATGAGGAATTTCGTCAAAAGATGTTTCGTTAGTACCATTTTCTATTGTTTCTACTGATTGATTAAACAATTCTTGGGAATTGAAATTGCGTTGAGGATTTTGCTGTGGTTTATTAAGTCGGGTATTGCCTGAGGATGTATCTATTGGTTCCGGCATATTTCTATTAAATGTAGAATTTCTTGTCATTTGAGATTGACTTCTTTGATTAAAGTTAGGTACAAAATGTTGGTTATTTCGTTGAAAATGAGTGTTTGGTTGAAACTGGGGTCTTTGAAAAAATGAGGGTTGATATGAATTTCTTGGAGTAAAATTTGGTCTTTCTTGAAATTGTGGTCTAGTATAAAAGTTATTGTAATTGGGTCTGTATCCATGAAAAGGTCTTGTTGATGAACCTCTTTGTTGGAGGTTATTGGAAGTTGAATGATGTGACCTATTCGAATTTGAATTTTGCGTTATCTTATTATTATTATTTAAACGGTTTCTATAATTTAAAAAATTTTCTTCCTCGCAGACTAATGCCATTGCCGCTTCTAGAGAATCAGGGTTTTGTAAGCGTATTACAAGCTGCATGTGATAATTCAAACCGCTTATGAACGTTTTCAAACACAAATCATCATATTGATTTATTTTAAGTAATTTTACTTCAGCTGGATAATTTGAAACATTTATTTTTGTGAATAGAATACTTCTTGTATCTTGTAATCGTAGTCCAAACTCTTGTGGACTTTTGTTTTTTTCAAGGCGTTTTGATACTAAATCTTGAACCAAACAGTCAATCGACCTTTGATCTGAAAAGGTAACTAGCAGAGAGTCTTTGATTTTTTGCCAAGTATTAAGCTCGGTTTTAGATGCTACTAAATCGGCTGCTCTTCCCGTTAATTTACCAAAAATAGTGTCAAAAAGACAAATATTAATCGGATTTTCTGGATTAACTCGATCTGTATGATTTTTAAGAAAGTTTTCGCATGAATTTATAAAACGATTAATTTGTTTTGGGTTCCCATCAAAATGAGGGATGTTACTCGCTTGATATTTAATTAAACCGTAATTAGGTTGCGCCATTTCTATTTCTAATATTTGATTCTGTACTAAATTTCTTTCTTGTTCGTTAATATCAGGTTCTAAGTCTAAGTTACCCAATAAATTAATTATGTCTTCCAGTTTTATCGTTTATTAAAATCGTATAAGTTAATATCTTCTTCTCTCTTTTTGCCGTGCAACTAAACGTCAACTGCATTAAAATGGCCAAGCGTACCAAGAAAGTTGGAATCACTGGTAAATATGGAACCCATTTTTATTCAAAACTTTGTACGTATAACAGGTAATGTTCATTTTTACAAAGTTCGACAGTTTTTTACAGCATGTTTACAGTTTTCGTAGTGTATTGGTATTGGAGCAGTGTTTGAGAATATAATTTAACAGTTTTAACGATAGAATATAAAATTGGGCCATTATATAAATAAATAAATAGATACATAATTATACAATATCATATAAAGTTTCACATGTTATCACAGTTATCACAGTTAGTTTTTCTCGTTATCATCATCATCATCATCATCATAGTGGTGCGGCGGTGTTGTTCTACAAATATATCAATTAGTTAAATAAATAGATAAGATGTAAATAATTAAATAAATAAGTTTGTGTGTATATAGGGTATCACACGTTATCACAGTCGGTTCTTCTCGTTTCATCCTGGTGGTGTCGCGTTGCTCGAGTTTGGTATAGTGTTGCGCATGTGCCTTGAAAGGATAGTGGTGGTGCCTATCGCAATACTAGAGCAGGATTTGTTGATCAGCGTTTGGATGTCTAGGTTGGACATTTTGAGTTTGGTCAAAATTTTCCTTAGGTTGGATTGTTCGTCGGTCTTGATGCTTTCGCCATAACATCCCATTACCATTATTCCTAGCTGTACTGGGCATCTGTGAGTCTCTTCCATCTCGCTCACTAGGTTGGTATCCCGCTCAGTTTGGTTTACGTTGGTGTGGTCGATGTGGATTGTTGAGTTAACGGCATATCTTGTACGTTTGATTTTTTCAGTTAGCCTCACACTTTGGATATGGGTGACGGCTATTTCGAGTATATAGATTTCCTTTGGGTTCGATAGTTGCACCATAATATCAGGGTTGTTATGGTGTAGTTTCTTGTCCATAATTATTTTCCCTCCTGCTCTTATCTTGACATCTCTTTCTCCGATTTTGAAATCCACGTTAAGGCTGGCTTTGCCGAATGGTAAGTTTTTTTGGATTTCTTCGGGCGCTTCTAGGCTGTGCAGCAGTGCTTTTAGGGTCCAATGGACTACGTTATCATGCCTGGTGTAATACGCATTGCTGGGGCATCCAGTCGCCACATGGTAGGCAGTTTCGTTGGTAGGCAGAAGGGCACATGGTAGGCAGAAGCGGGCTGATGCTGTCGCCCTGGTAAACGCCCCTTTTTACGTATATAGGGTTCGTGAGTTTGGCACCTGTTCTTACACGTATGGACCATCTCTTCATAGCTCCTTTCAACACATTTTTAAAATTAGGGTGTACTGGAAGCACACTTACCAGCCGCTTTAGTTGCGTGTGGGAGATAGAGTCGAACGCTTTTTTAAAGTCATACCATGCCGAGTGGTTCTTAGTTCTCCTCAGCCTGGCGACTTGGGTGATAGCCTTGTCCTGAAGTAGGCCTTGGACTGTCCCCCAGGTGTTTTCTTGGGCAAGTTGTTCAGGTGGAATGGCCCAGTCTGGTAGTTTTCCTTTAATGGTAGCGGCTATCGTGGCGGTCAGTATTTTGTAATCGGTGTTGAGTAGGGCGATCGGCCTGTAGTTGGCTGGCTCTTCTACATTACCCTTCTTGTGTATGAGTAAGATAGTTGCTCTTGTGTCGGTTTCAGTAAGTTGGTATTTCCTTTGGATGGTATCTGTAATGAAATTGATTAGGAATTTCTTTGCTGAAGGCAGTATTTTATAAAGGTAATTAGGGATGTTGTCTTCTCCTGGAGCTTTCCATGGAGATGATTTTGACAGAGCTTTCGACACCTTTCCTTCTATTTGTTCGAAGGCCACTTGGTCTCCATACGTTTTCCCAGCTGCAAACTTTTTGTATTTCTTAATCCTTTCGTTCAAGAACGGGGTAGGATTCGCGTTTGTTTCTTCGGCGTACAGATCCCTGTAGAATGCTTCCAGGACATTTGCAGTGGGCATCTTCGTTGGTTTCTGCTCTCGGAGGATTTTTATGGACGGCGTGGTGTTGAATCGGCTCCTCAGTTTGAATATTTGCTCTCGTTTCTGCTGCGCTGTCAGGACTTCCTTGAGGATGTCTATTCGGTCTTGCATTGTTTTCACGTATTGTTTGGGTGTCATTTTCATATTCTTGATGATAGTGGCTTCCTTCTTTAGGTGATCTTGAAATTTCCCTTTCTTCCAGCTCAGGATTTCTTTCCCATTTCTTAAGTGCTCCTCCAAGTCCTTAGCTCTGCTAGCGGTAATTAAGTGCTTCGGTTCCTCCTTTTCCTCGCCGTACAGCATCTTTCTAATTAGAGCGCCTGATGCATATATCGCCTTCTTGATCTTCGTTCTCTTCGTGGCAGCATTTTCGTTTGTTCTTAGTATATTCTCTATGTGTTCGTTGAGAATATGATCCATCCTGTCCACCCAGGTTTTGTTGGATGGTTTGATGTAGAAGCGTTTTATCCTTGCGCTCTTCGGTCCAACGCTGCTCAGTATTTTTAAAAATCGTTGCTTCAGTGTTTGGCGGTATTGGTCTTGGCTCTGTTCTGCTACTGGTTGGTGTTGTTCTTGGCTGTTTGGCTCCATACTCCCTTGCTCCTGTTCATCGTCGTTTCCTAGGTGTACAAGGATTTCCTCTTCGTTTCCGTTGTTGTCTTCCTCTTCTTCTTCTTCTTCTGAAGTGGATTCTTCGGATGGCTCCGTGGTATCCCCTTCCGACTCTATTACTGTTTTCATGTAGTATACATCCGGATGGTGCGCACGTAGCTTAGCAGCCATGCTTTTCTCTGTTCTGGTTGGGAATTGGTGTTGAATAGCCCTGATTCGGTGACATTTTTGAGTTTCTTGTCGCCTGGAGTATATTTTGGCGAGCCGCTGTTCTTCCTCCTTGCTCCATTTGCTTCCCTTGTTCCTATCTTGGGCTAGCTTCTCTGTTGCTTGGTGTTGTGGCCTGTCGTTCTGTTCGGTATCTTTGTCATCATGTTCTTCTTCTTCTTCGCCTCTTCCTGCTTGCGCGGTGCCCGCTTCTTCAGTTCTTCTGGTATCTTCTTCTTCTTCTGGGCTGGATTCTTCGGATGCCTCCGATGACTCCTTGGTATCCTCTTCTGACTCTATGACGGTTTTCATATAATAGATGTCAGGGTGGTGATCCCGCAGCTTAGTGGCTATACTTTTTTCCGTTCGGTTGGGAAAAAGGTGATGTATTGCTCGGATTCTCGCATTTATCACTCCTTCTTCCCTTCTGGAATAAACTTTGGTGAGTTGTGCTACTTCTTCTTCGCTCCATTTGTTCCCACCCTTTGTGCTGGTATCCGGGTTGTTTCTAACTTCCACGCATTTCTTTTTTATTGCTGCGATTGATCTGTTTGTTAGGATTTGGTGTATCTGGAAGTGGTCGGCGCTGGTGGTTGGACCTTCTTTGCTTCTTAGGTGCTGTTTTATAACTTCTAATTCATGTTCGCGCCAGTTCGACATTGTTTATGTGAAGTTAATTATCAAAGTGAACATTTAAAAGAGCAAATAAATTTGAAAGAAAAAAAAAATAAGCAAAAAATTTAAAAGGAATTAATTTAAATTGATTATGGATTAAGTATTGTGTTGAATTTACAGTTAATTTATTGAAGTTGATATTTTATTTGGTTTTATTCTACTAATATTAATTGATTGAGTGAATTGAAATTTTTTATTTAATCGTGAATTCAAATTTAATCCTGGCTGGTGCGTACGCTTCTTTTTCTATTGCTACGTTTCAGTTCGGTCTTGGCTCGCCCTTGATCCACCTTCGGCCCGTTCCTGCTAGCTCCTGTTAGCTCGCTTCGCCTTCTTTCTTATCAGGTTTTCGGACTTTCGGTGGTCTTGAATTCTTTGAATTCCTCAGTCTTTTCTTGCGCTTCGGTTGGCGTTTTTCTCGGATGTTGGTCGCTAATCGCTGCTTGCTGACGTGGTTCGGTAAATATATTTATTTGCTGTGATGTTGATGATAATTTCTGTTGTTGATGGTATTTCTCGATGTTTTCTGTTCCAATGTTTCTACACCATGGAAAACTGGAAAGCTGGCACGTTTCACTGTGTTTCACTTTCACTTTTGCTGTTTTGCGTTCGATGTTGGTATTTCACTATCCCGTAATTTAATATTTTCGCGTTTAATAGGATGGTTCAGGCTTTTCGATTGTCTAATATACCCGATTTACAGGAGAAATTCTGAGAAAATTCTGTAAATTTTGTAGATCGACGTTGACCGTGCGGTGGTCAATCGAGAAGTCTAAAGAAGAATAAAGTTCACCAATTAACCATAAAAATGGAAAACAGCGCGAACAATTTATTTCGAGCTGTCTTGGTTAATCCTACCGACTGCGCCAAATACGTCTTGCGTTAAGCAAAGAACTTTTTTAAAAAGTTTGTTTATTAATTCAAAGTTACAAATAAGACTGCTGGAATAAACAAATCTACATATATTTATATGCTTCCCATTTCTAGGATGCTATTATATTCCTATCTATTCTTAAAACTATTAATTGTTATCTAAAAGTCTGCGTTTTCGCGTATGAAGTGATCGTTGTTTCTAAATTAGCAATATTGCATTTCTCACGAATGTAACTGTGCTGTGCACAAACCAAAAGGTAGACAAGTGTACTCATATAATATATTATCAAAACAAAAGCTGGGGTATTTACGGTGATCCTTATTCATTGAAACTAAATGATAAGCGTTCTTTAAATCCAAAGATGCTAAAAAACAGTTTTTTGATAGCAACTTTTCAGCCACTTTTCTATCTTCTAACTTAAAGTGGTGGGAACTTATGAATTCGTTCAGGTATTTTAAGTTAAGTATTTACCGTTTCGAGCCGTCAGATTTTGTAACTAAAAAGACTTGAGAAATAAATTGTCGTTGGTGCGGAGAACATAAGGTAATGGCTCCCATCTGTACAAGGTCATTAATTGCTAACTGAATCTCTTGTCTCTCCAAATTTGACCATTTGAGTTCATCGGGTGATTTAATTTGAGAAACAGTCCGATTAATAGCTATTTTTAGTACAAGTGAGTAAAGTGCGTAATTTAATCACTAGTCTGAATGTTGGGCGCCTGAGCCGTAGGCGAGGGCCCCAATCAGACGTGTGATTAAATGACTTTGCTCACGTGTGCTAAACCTGATTTTATCCACTTTTGTAGAAAATAAAATTATACATATTAACAAAATTCTTTAATTAATTAATATTGCAATGGAAATACAGTAATATAGCAAATTAGATATTGCAATGGAAATACAGTAATATATTATAATATATTACAATAAGTAGATAATAATTCTTAGCACAATGCTAATTAACATTAAAAAAAAGTTATTAGCTTCTTTCCGCCAAAAAATAGGTTTTATCCACTTTCGTTGAATATTGACTACTTTTGGTCACCAAAATGAGTGAGTAAAGTACTACTTTTAATCACTAGTGATTAAATAGTAGTTTATACAACAAGTAGCAAAATGTAGGTTTTTTTTTCATGAGAAGTAAGTTTGTCCAACGAGGCGCCAGCCGAGTTGGACAATACGACGAATGAAAAAAAAACTAATTTTGCACGTGTTGTATACACTACTTTTTGCAATTTTCTTGCTATTAACTTTTTAAATGATAATTTGATTCATTCAGAAAATTTAAGGTTGCTTGATTTATGCTTAATTTGTTAGTAGTCAAAGTGAGCAATGGAAAAACAATTGCAATCACCCCTAGATACCTCGCTAGATACCTAAAAACGAACAGGGCGTTTGTTTGTTCACTTGATTTTTGTGAAATTCAATGAAAAAATATAAAAATCAGTGAAAAAATGTAGAAATTTGAGTGAAAAAAAGACTTTTTTTCATTGATTTTTAAGACCAGTAAAAAAAAGTAGGCCGTTTCAACATTGGAAACAACAACTGAAAAGTTGTCATTTTAATCGCAAATTGCAAAAAAATATTTAATCACTCATGCATTTGACGTTTGACATAGTATCTACCAATCTATTTCCAATGACATTAATTATTTAAATTACAACTTAAAAGCATTCACTAGCATATTAAAGTTCAATTGCAAATATTCTAAATCTACCACAGTGACATATATTTTAATTAATTTTAATTTGGTATATAACTTATATGGTGCAAAACCTATAAAAAATTGTAATAGTTTAATTAGATGAAAATCTATTTTTTGGCAGAAATGACCTAATAACTTTTTTTTAATGTTAATTAGCATTGTGCTAAGAATTATTATCTACTCATTGTAATATATTACTGTATTTCCATTGCAATATTAATTAATTAATGAATTTTGTTAATATGTATTGTTTTATTTTCTACAAAAAGTGGATAAAATCAGGTTTAGCACACGTGAGCAAAGTCATTTAATCACACGTCTGATTGGGGCCCTCGCTCGGGCGCCCAACATTCAGACTAGTGATTAAATGATGCACTTTACTCACTTGTACTAAAAATAGCTATTATCTAATTAAACTAATACAATTTTTTATAGGTTTTGCACCATATAAGTTATATACCAAATTGAAATTAATTAAAATATGTCACTGTAATAGATTTAAAATATTTGCAATTGCACTTTAATATGCTAGTGAATGCTTTTAAGTTGTAATTGAAATATTTAATGTCATTGAGAATAGATTGGTAGATACTATGTCAAACGTCAAATGCATGAGTGATTAAATATTTTTTAATCACTCGTGATTAAAGTGATTAAAAGTAGTACTTTACTCACTCATTTTGGTGACCAAAAGTAGTCAATATTCAACGAAAGTGGATAAACGGTATTTTATACCCTTCAATCACCTCTAACACAGCCCGATCAGCTGTAAATGCCCTCCAGACCTCAAAAAATGATAACAGCTTGCCCGCCAGGGTGCTTATCTCTATTGTCTCCGACTCCTGTGGGGGCTGTGGTTCCTCCGTTGACTGGCGATTTTCTTGTAGAAACTGTTCTCCCAATGTTGGTGCCTTGAGTCCGGTTTGGGGACCGACGTTTGTGTATTTGTTTGACGTCCGACTTGCCATTGTCTCTTCGACTGATGACGAGCCGGACTCTTGAAGTTTAAAGGCAACTTAGCATTCGCATTTATTGCCTTCTTTTTTGTGATAGTGCTCTTTCCCGAAGGAGGTTTAAGCTCCAGGCTCGATTTTTCCAGAGCCTTGGCCTGAGCTACACGATCGCCCAAGTTATTTCCAAATAGCCAACCGTCTAATAGAGCCTCATTTAAGGTTGTTCTAGCCTTGTCATGCAGATCTTGTAAAATCAAGGCACGTCGTGTCTTTGAATTTCCATGATGCAAATCAGCCATGATTCTAGCAGCATCGCTAACCATCTCAATCACTTGTAATCCTCTTCACTGCCCGTCCTTTTTCAATAAGAACACTCAATGCTCCTCCAAGAGCAGAAATACCAACCCCGATTTGGGATTGTAATGTAGCTAGGCGGTCGTCGCGCTTAAACGTGCTTTCTTTTAAAGGAGCTCGGACTTCTGCGTTTAACATGGGTGCTTTTGCCAACTGGCAATTTTTCATAGCAGGATATTTATCCTCAACAGTCTTCAAGGCTGTTGTAGGCAACCCATTTTGCAAGATATTCGGCCATCGCTTGGAGAGTTCCTCCAAAATGATTGATTCTTTTGGACTTTCGGGATCGGGGTTCTCCCCTAAAAGATTGAGTACCTCCTGCGATACAATAGGCGTTTCAGGCTCGATCTGGATTGGAATTTTATTATGCGTATCCATCACCGCGCCAATATCTCGATTGGGAGCTGAAAACAATGAATATTATAAGAAAATCGAAATTATTCATTCCTTTAAAGGTTATGTTAGGGTCACTAACTCAACCTTAAACTATTCCAAACAGAACTCAAAGAACAATCTTTTGGATGATATTCTGTCAGAATATCACAGTCTGAGACCCCCAAACTGCATGCATAACAGCATTAGTATCTGACTGTCGGATCGGTGCACGGGCGCACACAGTCTAAGACCCCTAAACTGTGTTTGCCACAACAAAATCAAGGAACGTCCGCCCTTAATCGTGTTTCGCACCAAGTGAGGTTATGCTTAATAAAACCATGCTTCCTTCAACTTACAACTAGTTTCATCTAGTTCGCTTCTTGTTTGACGATGCTCTCGTGGTAGAGAACGTAACGAAGCTAATTTAGATCTGAATCTGGGCGATCTGGAGCGGTCTCTCTGCTGAGTATAGATATAGACCACCAACAATACAGAACTAGGGATTTTCATCTTGGTTTTAGTTGGAAATGTGTGAGTTTGTACACCTGGAAGGGTACTACATTTGAATGATCTGAGGGCAAGGTGCAAATATAATAGATATTTGACATCAATATTTCAAACGAAGCATGAAAACTCGCGGCGCTACGAGTCGTATTATAGACCTGAGTCTCGTTTTAGACTGCGCTTCGACAATGCGGTCATTGTCTTAACGGTTTTTATTGTGAAAACTACGAGTTTCTGAAAAAATGATTTATACAAAAATTGTAGACAATAAAATGGTCTACAAGTTTTATTTAAACTTTTTTTTTATTGCACATACAAAAAATGAGTTAACCGCAAAAAACCAAATAATGAATGAAAATGTTTGCAATAATTTAATTATATCTTATTAAAAAATAGACTTACAAAAAAAAGGTAAAAACTAGCTTGTAGAGAATTTTATTCTCTACAAAAAAGCTTCCTACACTTTTTTTGATATGATTGATATTTCATGAGTTATGTAAAAAAAAATCAAACTTACCCCCTTAATCAAAAATGGCTGCCTTAGCTAAGGGGTGGGATCCCGCCTTTTCAAATTTAAACTATTTTTTATTGCCCCTAAACACCCCTAAAATTTAGTTGCGTTTGCTTGCAATTCGATTTACTATAGCAAATTCGGCTAGGATGCCTGTATTAATAGACAATTCAATATGTGAATCAAGGTAATATAAAGGGGGCGAAACCGCTACATATATAGCCGCTGGTCGCTAGCGAATCTAGATAGTTCTGCTTATCTAAATTCACTGTAAATTTCGCGATATCTGATAAATAATAGATGGACTAAGATCTGACTTATTTGCTACGTGCTTTAGCCGAAAACATTAGGAAAGATCGAGTGGTGTGGAAAATTCTCAAAAACTGGTAAAGCAGTTTGCGGCTTTGTTATAACCCCTGGAAAATTTCCAAAGCTACCAAAAATTAGAAAAAAAAATACTTACATTTTGACGAAAGATTTGTTCGAATAGCCATTAATTAAGTAAAATATGAATAAAAAACCTCGATCAAATATTAACCACTCGCTTGCTAAATAGCGGAAAAAGATAAAAAAGAAAACTTTCTGTCCATTTATTGCTACATCTGTTCTCTCTCCAAATCTACCATTAGATATTTTCTACGATAATTCATAGTGTCTGAAACTGCTTTTCCGCGTTAAATTCCCTGAGCTGATAGGCAACGTTTCACGCATAACTTTGCAAAGTTATGCGTGAAATCTTAATCCATCTATTCTTTCTCAGATGTCGTAAAATTTGCAGTGAATTTAGATATGCAAAACTATGTGATTCGCTAGTGACCAGAGCGGCTATATATGTAGCGGTTTTGCCCCCTTAAGCTTTAATTATTAAAAGTAATATTAAAATTTGCTGGAAATGAGATTCCACAGTACTTGTCTCGTTGCTATATTAAAATTTGTTATTCCACTTTTTAGAATTTTGAGGCATCTTTTACTGAAAAAAAATTATTCGGGTTATTTAAAAATGCTTTTTAAATTTTAACTAGGAACCAAATTTTAAACAAATTGAGGCGATAATGTTGAAACGTGTGTATGAAAAGATTAAAAAGTGAAAAATTTGTTGTAGGTACTCTAATTTAATGAAACTATTTGAAGCTAGATTTAAAATTACCAATATAAATCAATGTTTGAAGTAAATCCTAGCACTATCAGTGTAAGGGGTGTGTTAAGGGTTAAAAACATGAATTGAGGATCCTAGGACATTTTTGATTAAACTAGTTATTATATTTCAATTTATTATTAGAAAACAAATTTAAAAGAAATCTGACAAATCAAACTGTACGGGGTGCATTAGAGGTTACAATTGTAATATGTAGGTCCTACCCTAATTTTAATTTAATTAACTAAATAATGATAGTTAAGTAAGTTAAATTACTACTAGGATCCAAATTTGAAAGAAATCCGAGCATTTTGACTGTACATGGTATGTTAAGGGTTGAAATTGCAAAATAAGGGTCGCATACTATTTTAAATTATATTATTCGTAAATATGTTTAAAATGTATAGTAGAAATCGAATATGAAGAAAATCCGAACCATATGACTCAAACTCTATATTGGAGGGCTGGGGGTGTGCGGTTATTACTAAAATAACTGATGGAAAAGTGTGGGTAATGCTGCCATATAAGAATCACAACACCGGCAATTTTTGAACAATTAACTTAAACGGCAAATGGGTTGTAGGGGCTTATTTTTAGGGGATGAAACTTTTACCAGCATTTTCTTCAATGTATCCCTAATATTTAAACCAAATTTGGTCCAAATCTAATGTTCCTCCTGGCAGGTATTCACGTTACAACTTATTCATTTTTACAACTTTTTGACCCTTCAACCCTTAATAAAAATTCAACCCTGTAATAAACTCCAGATTTTGAGAAAGCATTCACCACTTGGAGTATACACGAATCATATGTTCAATATTTGATTAAAATCGGTCAGCAACTTTAGAAGATTAAGTGGATCTACCGATTTTGCCATTTTTAGCATGTTTTTGGTCTATAACGCGCAGGTCTTTGAGAATTTTATAAACTTTTTTTCTTCGATATCATCTATGGGCAGGTAGAAAAAAGGACGCAAATTTTGCTATAATCGGGTCAGTAGATTCCGAAATATAGTGGTTTAAAGAAATGCACAGACCGACAGACGGAAATTAGTGAATATGATTTTCGTAATCTACGCATTCTATAATGTACAAAAAGTGAAATTTGGAGATTTTTTTTTTTTCATGAATACAATACTTCCTCTACGAGAGAAGTAAAAATATATAATAACAATATTAATAAGTATTATAATTATATTTAACGACAAAATTAATTTTACTATCATATTTATGTTTATCTATAGAGGATATTGCAAATGCGGCAAATACATTTGTAATCCTGGATCTGTAGGCAAATATTGTGAATACCAATGTGCTACAAATAATAAAATCAATGAAATCTGTGGATCTGGCAAGTGTACTGAATCTGGTTGTAAATGTCATAAAGGATTTTGTTTAGTATTTTATTGATTTTCTATGTAATTCAAATTTAGCTCTTGTTCGCTAGCCATCGCCGGCACGATTGGTGTCTGGAGGGGTTAAGTCTTGGCTTGAGGTAGAAGCGGCATTCTTGCTGACTTTCTCTTTTGTACCACTTGTTAAATAAATTCATTATTTAAGTTAAACTACAATTATCGTCTTTTAATTGAGAAACAACAGTATCATACACAAATCTAAACATAAAATGGTCCTTCGAACCGCATCAAACTGCTAAATTGGAAACAAAACAGCCCAAAATAGCAAATATACACCGCGTGTATATTCAGTCAACGCGCCATTACATCAAACAAAGAAAATTCACGTGCAATTTCTGGAAAGGCGAAGCAAACTGAAAAACAACTACAAAACTACACTGCAACGTGGAAACGACCGGTGAGTTACTTCCAATTCTTATACATTCATAACCGTATTCCTAATCAACAATGTCTGACGACAATCTCAAAAAACTTGTACGCGTACGTGGCTCACTTAAAGCCAAATTAACAATTTTTACAACTTTCGTAAACCAAATAATACAAGATTATTCCGGAATTCCAGTACCATCTCTAACAATAAATCAGTTACAAGCCCGTACTTTGCGGTTTCAAGAGCTTATTATCGAATTCGATCGAGTTCAGGACGAAATCGAACTTTCAGTAACGGATGAAGTTTTCGAGCAGCAAGCGACCGAAATGGTATTTTTTGAAACGCAATTTTTTGATTTAGCAGCTAAAGCTGCTCAAATTCTTAGTACCGACACAGATAAGGTTATATACAGATGTGCCATCGGATAGGGCAAAGTGTTTCGCATTTTTATATTGCCAACGCCCGACTAGAGAGGGCTTTTTTTAGTATAACGCCGGCCACGGAGGGGCGCTGTTCTGGTACAAAGTCTATCCTATGGTAGATGGCGTTGCAAAATAATATAATACTCTAATAACGTAATATGAAATCATCTTCATATGGCCCAAACCACACCAAACCAACAATTACAACAGTTGCAACCCCACATCCAGACAATTTAACAGTTACAATTTAACAGTTGCAACCTTACGTCCAGATACAGTTTCTAAAACCATCCGTTAAATTATAATGTGATTACAGTTTTCTTTCAAAACAAAATTAAATAAACTATGATGTAGGCAATATAAAAGGCATACTCCTAGATGTAGGCAATATAAAATACACGCGGGTTGAAGGGAACTGAATGGATAGCGAAACCAATTTTAACGTTAGACCGCCTATCTGTTATACTTATCTGTGGTACCGATGAAGGTTCCAATGTACCGTCGAGTGCAACTCATGCTTCGGAAACGCAGCCAACCCAACAAACTGGCAGTGGTTCTAGGCAACCAACGCAACAAACTTGCAGTAGTTCTAGTTCCGAACACAGTGGCGAACACACACAAAGCATTATTTCAAGAAGCACACAAGTGCAAAACGTTAAACTCCCAGTACTTCAGTTAAATAAATACGATGGAAAGCCTGAATACTTTCCAGCATTTTTAGATGCTTTTACCAGTCTTGTTCATAATAACCAAAAACTCGATGATGTTTCTCGCTTCTGAAAATTACAAAATTGCTTAGGACATTCTCAAAAAAAGATATTTAAATAAAACTTTAATGATTCATAACCACATCAAAGAAATTTGTGAATTCTCAAAAATAATTAAAGAAACTTCAATTCTATTGCTTCAGCTGTTGGATTCATTGCAAAGTCATGTTCGGTCTTTAATTGCATTAGGTGAACCTGTAGAGTCATGGAATAGTATTTTAATTTACATAGTTACCGAAAAATTCCCGTATCAAACAAAAAAAGAATGGGAAATCCACATAGAACAAATTGATTTGGAAAATGAAATGCCAAGAGTAGTATAGTTTTGTTGGTTCTGGCCCACTTACATAACAATATTGATAAGAAGTATGTTATCAGCGTAAGAATAGCATTATACTACATATTGATAAGAAGTATGTTATCAGCGTAAGAATAGCATAATACTACATATTGATAAAAAGTGGGTTACAATAAAAATATTGGTGAGATGTGTTATCACAGTATAATTTGGATGCTAGCTATCAGTATGAGATGATGAAAAAAAGAAAGATGATAAGAAACAATTCTGAAACGAACTTTTTCTGGACGAAAAATTCGAATTCAAACAAGAAACAATTTAATAATCTACTCATTATACAAACAATTAATGAGATAGAACGTTGGTGTTCAATTAGAGTTTTATTGCATTCATTCACATATGATAAATTCATATAATTCTATAGATAGTGAAATATCACAAATCGCAAAACTGTTTAGAAGAAAAAGATAAGTAAAAATCAGAATGAAGAAACATCGATGAAACCATAATATATGCAAAGCATATCAACATGATGATTGATTATAATAATTTATAATTTTATAGTGCAGCAATAACAATAAACGTTAAAACATAAATAAAAAATAATAAAAAAACTATACTTTTAAAATATAAAATATTTCTTTCAAATCGCGAGGAAAACATAATAATTTTTTGCGAAAACCAAGCGTGTTATCTCTATAGTGTTTGTTATCAAAAATTCAAAACACCGCGTTTGGATTCTAGTTATCAGAAACCGACGAGGAACACAACAGCCATTCATGCAAACAATTAATGAGATAAAATGTTAAGGAATTGGAGAGATTGCTTCATATCAATGTAAAACAATCCCATTAAATTATAATCGTATGAACGCTATACATGAAAAAGGTTGAGTTTCGGTAAATGTATTAAAAAATTTAAAAAAAATTAATTAATTAAATAAAATAAAAAACTTTTTGCCATTTCTTAGACGCAAATAACTATTATTAAGATTAGTTTTCGCAATAATTCATTCAAATAAAGAGTAAACATAAACAAAAATTTTTGGTGATTTTGGGGGTAGGCCATATAAAAAGATTCAACTCAATCATAAAATATATCAATCAAAACCATCCTCTAGCAGAGCAACCATCTATTTTTGAAGATTCAACATAATATAAGTAAGAATAATTGTTTTCTACAGTTTAATTATATCATATTAAATTATCACTTAATTATATCATAAATAATCTTGATTTTTTTTTTTTTTTTAGAAAACCATTGTGCAGAATATCGAATCGCTAGATGTGTAGTTGGACGACATGATTGCCAATCTCCAGAACCCGCCACAAAATTTGAGGGCGATGTCGGTGCAAGGGGGCTCCAAACGAAAGAGGGCCACCAATGCATCTTCAACCCAATCAACGCATTCCAAACGGAATGCTGGAAATGGGGCTATGGAGCATCCACTGCAACAACCGCAACAACCGCAACAACAACAAGAACAGGTATATTTTGCCGGGCGATTGGAGAGCGCCTATGAAGAGTTGATGCTGACGATCCAACCACCGACACCAAGCTTCCAATTAACCATAACACGGAA